>LZPO01057485.1:1905678-1934965 GCA_001675575.1 Neotoma lepida
AGGTCCTGGCTGCTTGCAATCTGACAGTGTGTGCTGCGTTCAATCCCGACTCCCTCCGCCAGATCCGGACTTGTGCCGTGCGGGTCGCGACAGGGCAGGAATGACCTGCTAGATACTGGGAGAGCTGAGTAGAAGTCAGATAGGCAGAAGTTAGAGTTCCAGAGAGCCTGACATTACCAGAGCACGGAAGTTCTTTGGAGTCAGAGATTCCCAGAGTTAGCTTACATGTGGGCAGAAGAGAAAGACTAAGAAAGGTGCTTAGGTAGAAAGCTTGGAGATAAGGTAACTCTTTTTATTTGCCTGTTCGCTGCAGAAGTTAGTCCAAGCAGCCGTTAAGCGGCCATATTTCTCAGAGGAAGGGTGGGAGAAAGAAGCCTTATGTCCCATGACTGCAGCTGAGAGAGAGAAAAAACATCCACAATGAACCAAGGCCAGGTCCTGGACGCTAAGCCAAGGTATATAAAGTAAAAAGAAAAGAAAATGCAATGACCCTCCAATGAGGTCCTGAATGCAAGGAGGATGGGTCTATAAATAGGCACAGAAAAAAGCAATGACCCACTACCAAGGTCCCTGACGCTAGGTAGAATAGGTCTTAGGCACAGGCCATTTTAGCACTTAGTCAAGTGAGAAATGAATGCTCCCTTTGCTGGCATAGGCAGTGACTCCCCAGGAGTCTTACAGCATTTACCACTCCGTTGGGTCAGTGAAATGTGTAGGCTGTATGCAGCCTGAGGATGCAGCGTGTCTGTAGATCTCAGGCTACAGTCATGGGAAGTGGTGAGGGGTTGAGGAAAAAACTCACCATTTTGGAGCAACCTGTGTGTGTGCGGAGCAGTTGGGTAGTGGCTGGGCAAATGAAAAAAGCGGCAGTTATGGGTAGAGCAGAACCTCGGCACAGGGTCCCAGGCAGGCGTAGAGAGTCCTGCCGCCGGGAGAGCCTGACTTGTCTCGGCACCAAAATGTTAGTATTTTGCAGCGCTGCGGTTACTGTGCAAGAAAATGTCACGAGGCACGACAAAACCCAGTATCAGAGCTTTATTAGAAAGTTGGGGGGGAGATGGTGGGGAGAGAGATATATATATATAGAGAGAGACAGAGTGTGCACGGCCGCACGTGGAGAGAGAGAGAAGAGAAACAAGGAGAGGGAGGAAGAGGCAAGGTTCCCTTTGCACATGCGCGAACTGCAAATGTGAAGTTACTTAGCTGGGGGAGTGGCCAGGAATTCCAACAGTTTGTCCACATGTCAATTTCCCATCTTTTCTTTAGATATTTGTGTATGTTTGTAAGATGAATTGTTAAACAGTCTTATTAATTAAAAAACCTGGAGCCAGATATTTGAATGAAAACTGAGACATCAGAGAGCAAGCCAGTCATGTGTTACCTCTAGGAAATCCTCAGTCAAAGAGAGAGGTATTTCCTGTATACCAATGCCTATATGCCTTTCTGTGCCCTGCCATTTTACTTCCTCTCTCTGCCCAGCTACATCACTTTCCTCTTTCCACCCAGCTCTATCACTTCCTGTCTGTCTATACAGGCCTCCAGACCTCTATGGTTAATTGGTGCTGGGATTAAAAGTGTATGCCACCACGCCTGGCTCTGTTCCCAGTGTGGCCTTGAACTGACAGAGATCCGAATGAATCTCTGCCTCTCAAATGCTAGGATTAAAGGAGTGTGCTACCACTGCCTGACCTCTATATTTAATATAGTGGCTAGCTTTTTCCTCTGATCCCCAGATAAGCTTTATTGGGGTACACAGATAAAATATCACCATACATGTTTCCCTAACATTTAAGCAAGTTTATAATAATGGACTTAAAGTCTTTGCTTGATGTCTGTGTTTCTTCAGGCACAGTAGCCATTAATTTCCTCTGTGAAGTATGGGCTATACTTCTTCACTGATAATTTTACAACCAGTAATTTTTATTGAAAATCGAACACTTAGAATATTGGTAATCAGATTTTTACCCCTCTCCAGGAGTTACTTATGTTCCTTGCAGTAGCCCTTGCTGTTATTTATTTAATACTGTTCAAACCCCCTGTTTTATAGTTTTTATCAGTGTGTATGTGTGTAAAATGTGTGCATGACGCTGTGGAAGTCAGAAGAGGGTGTTATATACCAGAGATGCTCTCTTCTCTTTCCCTCTCCCCCCCCTTTCTCTCTCTCTCCCCTCCTCTTTCTGGAGCTGAGGAATGAACCTAGAACCTCCCACTTGTTAGGAAAGTACTCCACCACTTAGTTAAATCACACTTTTGTACCGTTTTTGAAACTCCTCTATCAGGCTAACACAGTGTCAGACAAGGTTATACTGGAAGACGGGAAGAGAGACATTTTCTCTGGAAGAGAACTGAGTTGTGGAGTTATCTGAAATGTGTGCTTATGTACAATTAAAGGCAAGAACTTCAGTCTAAGTCATTTGAGCTTATTATTCTATAGCAAACTTCTTTCATCTCATGAAGTTCCCTTCTGCTCAGGGACATTTCATGTGATCCACTTAGAGAAGACCTTTCTAAGGCCTTTCTGCTTTGAAAGGGATTAGAGGAATGCCTATCAGTTTAAGTATCTGTCCCTTCCAATGGTATTTATGTTATGGGATTTTTTTTGCTTTTGTAGATCAGGCTGAACTCAAACTCACAGAGATCCACCTGCCTCTGTCTTCCAAGTGCTGGGATTAAAGGCTTGCACCATCCCTGGCTGGTATTTATGTTTTAATTAGGTAGCCACAGACTGGAGTTTCAGAGATTGGTGAAATTGAACTCAAAATCCATGCTTTCCAGATGAAGATTACACGAGAATTCTGAAAAGATAAGACCCCATGGTAAACTCTTGAAGATGTTGAGTCTTTGTGACCAAAGCAATAAATTTCCCACAGTGATATTTTAAGCCTTGAAAAAGGATCAGAGAGAGAGAGAGATTGAGATTTTGTGTGATTTTTGGAAAAAGGTAAAAGCATATGGGGACTTCCCAAACATGATAAGAGGGCTAAAACTAGAATGAATCTTTAAAGTCATTCTAAAACACTTAAAAAAAAAACTAATAACATAACAGACTCTTACTGGTTTAGTGACTTAACCAAAAATCACACAGCTCTTCAGCTACAGAATCAGGTAAAACTGGAAAACCAGCTCTTATTTCTCACTTCATTAGTACCTTTTAACACCATTGTACTAACTATGTACTTTTACTATCATTTTACATTATTGTCCCTGAAGACACACAGTATAGGACTTCTTTGCTTTGCACTGCCATTCTGAAGATTTAATGATAATATATACATACCCAGGCCAGCCCCTACCTTTCAAACCTATTAACTGCCATTATGTGGGAGACTCAGTGATTGTCAATTATTTGTGTCTCTCCTCAGTGGCATATTCAAGTATGAATATGAGAGCCAGTAATTGCTGTTTGAGGGATTGAATCTAATTTATATAATGTGGCCTCTATAGACTAAACCCTCTAATGATTCCTTACCTTTTTTATTATCAGAGTTGTAATAACTCAGCGGTAATTATTTTTGCTGTATTTTTTTTTGGGAGGGGCAGGATCTCATGTAGCCCAGGCTGTCTTCAAACTCATTATAGAGCCAAGGATCCTCTAGCCTTTATACCCTGAGTTCTGGGATGACAGGTATGAGCTTCCATGCTCCGTGTATGCAGTGCTGGAGATTGGTCCTAGGACTCCGTGCTAGGCAAGCACTCTATAAATTCAGCTACATTCCCAGCCCCTTTATAGCATCTCTGCAGACTGATAACCACCTCTTAAGTGTTCTCCACACCACCTACTAGTACATTGCTCCTTTACCAGTCCTTCCTTATTGGCTCCATTCCCTTCTTGACTTGCCTTGATAATATTAAAACGTTTCAACCAGAGCAATGGCCAGTTCTCTGGATATGAGCCAACAGTGGAAAACTTTCCTTGGGCCTTACTTCCTTCTTGATCTGGAGCCGGGCCAGGCCCTCCCAGTGATCTTTCCTTGTAGTTGCACGCGAACTCTAAGATAAGATCAATAGTGTTAAGTAAAGTATTTGAAGACTGGAACACCGAATAAACTTCAAAGACTCTTCTGAAGTCTGCAAATTACTTGCAGATAAAAAAAAAATCACAGTGAAAATAGGAAAAATAGTGAAAAGAATATCCCTCCTTAATTCCCCATTTAACCCACTGAACACTGTTGAGCTTTCATTACTGCCTTGCCCCTCCCCACCTCTTTCCTTATTGAAGCCTACTTGGAGTACAACCTTTGAGCTTTGGTGTTATCTTTCTTCTGTCTACATGCCTCCAGTATACACCACTGTAATGTAGCCATAAAAGTAGGGGGTGTATCTTTTTCTCAGCACCCAGAGAAAGAATAAACATGTCTTTTGAGAGAAAATGCCTTTAATATGCTATTAAGAAAATAATCCATTTTTTTCAGTCTAGTGAAATAGAGAAACATCAATAGCTTTACAGCGGGAAAGGGCAACTTACAGGAAAATGTAACTGTTACAGCTAAAGGTACATCTTTTCTGTGTTAGGAATGAGTTTGGACTTATCCTTCTAAACTGAGGAAAATCCCCCTCTGTAGGCAGAGGTCATCATCAGCATCTGTAATTGTCTTATTTTATATCTTTATATCTTTGGAAAGTGACCTGATGCTCACAACTCATTTTCCTTCTCAGTAAAATGGAGTGATTGATACCTTCTTCACAAGTGTGTTGTAAGGAATATACTTCCAAGAGGTCAGGTCAGAAGTGGAAGGTTTTTCCTTAAATCTTTCAGCACTAATTGATGTATCCTCAGTAGGAACCACAGAACTCTAAGCCCCTTTTCTGAGATTTTCTTAAGGACTGGGAAGACACAGTTCTTATTTTCAACCCCCAAATAAGTAATTGTCTTAAAACTGGAGGCCTAATCTTTGGCCACTTTGATGTGTGAACAGTGTACCATGCCCACATAAAAGCTCCAGGTCACCCTACTCAGTTCAGCACTTTCTTTACCCAGATTGTGTGCTTCTAAGTGGTGAACCACAGCTCTTGGAGAGTGCAGGATGGTTTGTTCTGTGTGGTGAGTATCTATCTGTCTTGCTATTGACTCAATTAACCTGGCCTGTGCTGTTCTAGTCTGATTTCATTGTTCTGACAAGATTTGAAATGCATACATCTTCCAAGTTCTATGATTAGGTATTTGATGGCAGGTAAGTATTATTCGAGGGGAAAAATGATCTCCTTTGTATTAGCCAGTGGCAATAGATTTGTAATAACCTCCTGATGGTGTTTTACAAAGTTAGCTTGTTAAGAAAATTGGATGTTTTTAATTACTGCTTGAAAAGATATCTAGAGATAGAGAAATTTCTGCTTACTTTACTCCTACCCTTAAAAAAGACCACAAAGACACTCAGAATCAAATAACAAACACAAGAGCATATATGTGCATGTGCCTCTGGGCAGGACTGTGTTTTAAAATCCATTCACAAACAAGTTTCTGAATTGTGAAGAAAGTTGCAAGGGCTCGTGAGTCTAGACTTTAAGTAGCAAAGCTTATCACTGAACTTCCTGCCCAGCCCCCCATATAACAGCATAGAATAGGAATTGTCCAGGGATAGTTTCTGAATGGTAGAGTCTTCTGAAATATCTCCAACTCACTGTGTGTCCATTTGTTTGGAATTCTGCCTTATAAGGAATTACATTCAATCTCAACTGCCCTGCTGATATCTTAGAGGCCAAAGAGACACTGCAATGGGGAGGGTGCTTCCATTTCTCTGCTCTTGTTTCATTCGGAGACTATGACCTGTTGTATCTCAATTGGTTGAAATCCACGAACAGCAGATGGAGTGGTGAAAAAAGTGTTGGGCAGTTCCCCAGGGCTGATGGAGCCAGAGTCACTTTGCACAGAACCTCCACTGTTCTCAAACTGGGAGATTTTCTTTTTGATCATCTTTCTTTCCTTGGCTCTGCGATTCTGAAACCAGATTTTCACCTGAAACACAAAATGCTTTATACTTAATGGGGACTACCCTGAATGTAGTCTACAAGGCCCCTTCATGAACATCTCTTCATTTGAGCCTCATGGTAATTTTGTCAAGTTTACAGGTTCTAAAAAGCTGTGGCTCAGAGAGGGCAGGCATTTTGCAAGAAATGAGACTGAAATCATCAAATCTAGGACTACCAACTCTGAATGCAACTCATTTGCATCCTCTGCTACACAAGTCGAAATAATTATATCAGGATGGCGAGGACTGCTGATGAATGAGAATGATTTAAATAGCAAAGGTGATTACAATCGGTCATTAAGAGAAACTTCCTTATATTAAAATTTAACAGCACATAGAACTGGGTGAACAGGGTCATGAAATATCATCTATTTCTTGTTGGAAATTAACACCAGAGTGGTGTTAATGTGCTTACACATGGATGGAATGCAAACTGCTTGAGATAAGGCAATGTATTAATGGACTTTACTTTTCTAGACTTCTATGATTCCAGCATCACTCCTAGACTGGGGATTTTTCCCTTAGAGGGAAAAATCACCAGTTGCTCATGTAATTGCAAAGTCTGAATGAGCGGTAGCTGCTGACCTTTGCTGTAACTTGATCTTCATCAAGTACTCACAATAAACTAAATTCAAGGCAGGCATCAACATCATATAGACCAGAGAAGATTACATTTCCTATCTTGAATGACAGGAAAGCTCCATCCATGGAGCTGCACTAGTGTGCAGTCCCTCTTGTAGTTTGACTGACGGGGAGCAGACAGTGGCCATAGTTGTGAAATTTCCACTTTTCACACTCAGTACTACCCGAGAGATCAGATCAAGGTTTAACTTGATTGATGAATTGTATTGGAATTCTGATCTCTTTGCATCTCTCTGTTCCATCTCTTGTTCCCAGGCCCACACGATACCCACCCATTAATTGCTAGTCCAAAGGCCAATGAAACAACATAGGATGAGTGTGGGTTTAAGGGTGCTTGAAGAAAGCATCTGTCCTCTATTTTGCTATTTCCTCCAAACCCCAGACAATTGAAATGACTATGTGGGAAATGTTTGGCAATACCTGTCTCTCAGAAAGGCCCAGGTTAACTGCCAGCTCTGACTTCCTCCGGATGGTGATGTATCTATTGCAGTGAAATTCCTTTTCCAGCTCCAGCCTTTGATGATCGGTGTAAACCACACGATACTTTTCTTTTGTTCGGGTTTTCCCTGTTAGGGGAGAAAGCATGACATTCCATCTTATTCTGCTCCTTTGGAGATTTTTTTGGCTTGAAGGAACTAGTTACTCTTGTTACTTTCATTTATTACTTTAAATTATAAAGCAAATGTATTTTTAAACCAAATATGTGATGTCTATTTCTCCATTAAATGCATTATCATCTGTGGCCATGCCATCTATATCTAGCTGAATGTGTATAAAAACATCCATAATTCTACTATATATATGAAACAAACGTCTTTTTAATGTTTCTCTTGAAATGATCAGTCAAATTACAGCTACTCTACCACTGACCTACTGTTATATCAAACATTTAAAATAAACACTCAACCCATGAATTTCATTCCATTCCCATCTATAGATAACAATTGAATGAACAGTAATGGCAACATCCACCATTTTGTGAAATTCTTTCATGACTGTTTCCCGTTAAGCATCTTACCTACTCTGTTGAATTACACAAAGAATGTCTTATCCCCATTGTATAAATAAGAAACCCAAGGTTCAGTATAGGTAAGGGAATTTGTGCTGGTGGGCTTAGGAGTGTAGACTCAAGCATGTACCTTTGACTCCCAGTTCAGTATGCTAGATTTATTCCCAGTTTAAACCTGTTGGGAAGTGTCATTCTAAGTGTGGCAAACTATTCTGGAATTCTGACATAGTTACATATACTACCTAGAAAGAATTTGTATAGTTTGAAAAGAAAATATTTATTGCTACTTAGCAAATTATGCTCCAAAATAGCTCCTATTATTTATTAGAAAAAGTGGTAGTTTTCCTGTGTGAGTCTTAAGGCATTTTTCATTTTCAAGTGGATAGTGAATGGGGGAAGGAGGGAGTGTTGACTTAAGCAGACTGAAGTGAGTATTCCACGTGCTTTGAAAAGATATCCAAACATTTGGCTTGTGTTACAACATTGAGCTAATTTCTCATGCTCTCCTTCAAATGGAGTTTTATTCCTCCTTTCAAATTTTCCAAAGGTGATTAGGAAGTTTCCCTTTCTTTTCAGTTCCTCTAACCCCTTTTAGGAGCTTGCTCTTTTTCTCTGTGGCTTTTAGAAACTTCTTCTGATCTTCTCTGGTTGTTTTTGATGTGAGATTTTGGGGAGCGACCTGCAGGACAAAGACTTCTTTAAAGTGGGTCCCTAAACTCCATTGAGGTGTTAAGATGCAGCACAGGCCTAACAAAGGAGCTACATAGTATGGATCCCATCCTGAACCCTCTTTACATTCAGGAACATCAACCAATTGGCTTGGAATTTACAAGCCCTAAACAAATGTCAGACACCCTTTCATCTCCAGGAAGAGGGGGGGCATGGATGCAGAAACAGATCTATCTTAGGATTCAACTAAATGGCTGGATAACTTATGGGCTACTCAATGAAATGAAAATTCCCTCCCCTGAAATGATGGGTCCCAGCCAATTAACTTTCCTCACAGGCCCAGACTTTGAGCTAGATTTCTGAGTCCACACAGAAACATAGGAAACCAGGGATCTGGCTTTTGGCATATCCCAAAGACAGAATGTATACTGGGGAATGAAAACGAAAACCTGAGGTTTAATTTGTTTTTAGGACCTCAAATTTTGGGATCAAAATATAATTTTGAGGAGATAGTTCCTAAAACCCTTCCTGATCCAAAAGGGACCGAGTTTAAATTTTAACTTGAAGCAGAGAGGTTAAAATTCAACTTGTGTGTGTCTGTGTCTTCAGTTCAGTCAATTAATCAGTAAATATAAGCAGACTTCAAGAACTCTGGAAAGGTTGTGGTCCTTTCCCACCCCCATTGGTCATAAATTCCCCCCTTGCAGTTTCTTCTGGGGACAATAAAGTCAAGACCAGGCCTCTTTATTTGCCATGAAAATGCTCACCCTTTCCGGCAATATAACCTCCAAAGAAAGGAGCGATGAGAAGAGCTTAGATGCATATCAAAGCTAAACAAGTGTTAAAAAGGGTCTGTAGCCCCAATCTGATAGATAAGACCTAAAACCCCAAGAAGACAGGGGATTATACTACCTGCACAGTTTACAAAGAGAAATAAATTGAAATTTCCTGGAACTCGTCTTGTGCTGCCTTCTCAGAACCACATCCCTTTCCTCCCATTGCCTTTCCCCCGAAGTGAGGGAAGGGATTTGGACACTTTCTGGTAGAGCATAATGTCCATATTCCCATAACTAAAGCCAAACACCAAAAAGGCATGAAGAGTATTTGGTTTTATTAAGTTCTCCTATTTTCCAGAGACAATGACATTTTGAGACCAGGGGATTTCCTTCTCAGCAGATATTGTGAGTTAATTTAGGAATGGAAAAAAGTCTAAGATGCATTAAAGAGCTATTTCCATTCCTCTGAAGTAAGAATTTCATTACTTCTTCCACAAAGACTTGAACAAACACTTCCATAGTTCATAGTGGCCCTTCCCAACACCCAGGAGACAGTGCTCTCACAGTTCATAAGGCAATGTCACCACACAGGATGACTTATTGTCACCATAAGTGTGTTTGAAATGGTCTTCAGTGGAGAGACTCATGGCCAAAATGATGCTAGCAGAAAAGCCCCACAAAGCTTTGGGATCATGATGGTGATGGCAGTGGAGAGAAAGATGAAGAGAGCCAGTTTTCTTACATAGGCAATACCACCATGATGACTTTTCACCTAATGGCAATCCTTGACTGCTTTTAACTAAACATCACATTCAAATTCATTTAAGAAACTGTCCAACAAAATATGAAAGAGCAAGGAAGACAATGATAAGCCTCATGGATTATTAAGTGAAGTGTCCCAACTGACTAGAGCTTTTAAAGTATTTCCTTAGTGTTGAGTGGTTTAATCAAATCACTTGATTGAAGGAATCAATCAAAATTCCTTCTCCTTCTTTTGTAAGCAGAGAAGCTTCTTTCCAGCTCTGCTTAGGATGGTGCCTGACCAATGCTCCTCCAGGTCACAGTTCTGTACTAAAGAAAATGGAAAAAAACCACTTGTTCTCATGCACTGGCATTGTTTAAAATATGTAAAATATGAGACTGGATGAAAATATCAAAATTCATAGAAACTTTTGGATAAGATACATTTCCTATAAGTTCTGAAAAGACACGTGTTTAGGATAGAATACTAAGAAAACTATGATCATCTGGAAGGCAGTAATTCATTCTACATGTTAATCTCCTTGCTTTCATTAGAAACCACAGCCATAATGAATGCCCTCCCCCTTTAACTAAAGTCTGTTTCAATTATCTTCATTAATATGAAAAACTGTTATTGGGTTGACTTAATCCAAGGAAGGGCTACTTCCAGTTTGTGGTCCACAGATTTTTTTTTTCCTCTCAGCCCTAAACCACATGTTGTGCAATGCTCCAAGGTGAGCAGAAAGCTTAGGAAGATCTGACTCATTCATTCATTCATTCATTCATTCATCCATTCATTCATTTTTACAAACATTTAACACCTGCTCTGTTTGTTAAGCATATAAGGGGGTACATTTTGGTCCAGAGTGTCCAATGGGGTGATGACATTTATTTTTGTGGAGTTTATGAAAGAGACTCGGTGAGTCTAGACTCTCCAGAATTTATGTGTGTGCTGTGAGGTGCTCTTATGCGTTTTCATTATCTCCTTAAGTTGTTGATAAATAAGCTGAGCTACAAGAATAGAGCAAGAATTTGAACTTAAAAGAAGTTCAAATGAAGCACATGTTGAAGTTAACAAAGCTTTGTCTATAGGACAAGTTGCCAAGGGTCCAAGGAGTTGCAATATCATTTTCAGTTTTAAGCTTCTCCTAAACACCGAAGAGAAAACTTTATGAAGGTGGCATGATTAAGTCAGGTTTGAGGGTTTAACAAATGAAGGTACACAGACTAAGGAGGCTCCTTCTCAGCTTCTCTTGGCATCAGAATTACCCAAAGAAGGCTCTGAGATATACATCAAATGGAAGACTTAAAGATAGAGAAAACTATTGTGTTTTCCCCTCATCAACAGAAAATTCATCACAACATAATTTTCTTATCATGTCCTTTTCCCCTCATTGTTTTCTATTAAAAACAACAAACCAGAGACACTCTTTCCCTAACGTGTTTCAGAGCATAACCCTAGACAGTAGCTACCCTTTATGTCCTTTTAAAAATGTGTATTTTGCTTATTATTAGGTTTTGGTGAATGGATGTTAATTTTACCCCCAAGATTAGATGTAATAGCAGCTTTGGGGATAGATGCCCTACCCTAACCTCATTTTTTAAAGTTACATGACTCACCCTTATTTTCTTTTTAATGCTATCTACCACCACAGGCCTTTAAGCAAGTTTGTAAGCGTTACTTTTAACCCTAGTAATGAAACTGCAGCTTCCTCCTTCTGGCTGAAAATTCTCCTAGAGGAAGGGCATGGTACCTTCCTATCTTCTCACCTTCGATTCTTGGAGGAGAGAGAAGAGAAAACACAGGACTGCGAACAACATAATCAATGTGGACAAATAGTATTGAAATATCATTGCCTCTCCAGAGAGATGAATGTGATAGTCAAATGTCACTAATCTTTTCTAGTAACAGGGAGCAAGTATTGGAATAATAAGAAAGTGATAAGAGAACAATCACAGCTAAAAACAAGCACATCACCCCATCCCTGTCCAAGATTAAAGCGGCGGAGCCTTCACTTCCTCTATGTGCCTCCCTCCCCACCAACTCCCAGCTCTTAGTGGTTGCCCACCAGTGCTTGCTGGGCAGCGACATTAGACCTTAAATTGGAATCTTTATGCCATCTTGTGTGTTGTCGCTGTCTCAGACTTGCGTTCTGCCTCTGCAGTTCGTGGACACCTGCTGGAATAGCGATGAGGACTTTAGGCGCTTTTGGGGGGCTAATACTCATATTGGTTTTACGCTTGGCAGGTGTGAGTGTTGTGTCATATGAATTGACAGGTCAGTGCTGTAACCTCGCCCATTCAATGCTTCCCTCGGTGGGAAGGGACACTGGAAGGTGATAGGCTTCAGACATTGCTGATTTGGGCGAAGGAAGCTGCAGCTTCCTTGAGAGTCCTGTAAGGAGGCCGCTTTGCCGCGGAAATCTCCTTAGACTGGGCTGTCGGTTGCCAGCTAAGCACCTACTACGTTGAGCATCACCAGTTTTTGGCGAGTCTGCACGCCAGGGTGGGGAAAGATTTGGAGATAGAACAGACAAGCATCGTGACAACCTTAGCTGTCTTCTCACCCCCTTCATCACATGTGCATCTGGGCAACGACAGGGTTGAATCCTCATCCTTGTAGTTCATCTGGAACACTTCCCACGCGCTCACTCCCTTGACTGATCCAGAAAGGGTAAAAGCAAGGCAAAGCAAAGCAAAGCAAAGCAAACCCAAAACTCCAACAACCCCCAGGAGAGGTTTAGTCCCAAGCGCTACTTTTAGACGGCTTTGAACCTAAAATGGAGGGAAGTACTTATCCTGCCAGCCAGCTATGCTGTGGGCTGCTTAGCTGAACTCTCCTGGTGGGGCGGGGGTGGTGAAGAGTAAGAGGGCAGGCGGACCAAGAACAGAGAAGGGAGGAAAGGAATAGTGCGGGGATGGATTACTCACCGGTCACCTGCACAGTCTTGCGCATCCACGCGTAAGGGCTGTGGCGGCTCCTGCTGGGAGAACAGGCACCAGCGATGCCAGAGTCGATGGAGACCAATGACTCGCTGGCCGGGGCTGGCAGGCTACCGCCGTTGCTTGCGCCGCTGGTGGGGCCCAGATTGCTGTAGTCTGGCGAGCCAAAAGCCGTAGAGCTTGAGGTCATGTCGTTCATGGGCACTGTGCCCATTGTACTGGACGGCCCAGGGTATGTACTCCAGTCTTCTCGGGGCGGACTGTAGGGTGAGCTCCAGGCTCCCAGCGAAGGCTCATGGGGATCCATGTTAGGCATATGAGGGTACCCCATGTAGTGTGGGTAAGCTGGGGCCGTAGTGAAGTTGGAGGCAGGCAGCGGACTATCACTGCCCCCAGAGGTGCCCACCCCGGCTGTGCTGCCTCCTCCAGGGCTCCTGAGAGTGCCTGGGTACATGGCCGCTTCTTTTTCCAAAAGGCAGCTTCCATACATGATGACTTGAATAGAAGAAGTTGCCCCCTAAGCCATCCTGAGGTCCCTGTAAACTTAGCGCCAACTCGAGTTTGAGACGCAAGAGAGAATCAATGGGTCAGCACTAGCGGCGCCGCTGGCTCCTCTGTGCGTCTGGGACTACTCCAATCATCCCTTCCTACACCAGGTTTCCAGGTGACTGGTAGTGGGCCATAGGAGGGCCACCAAAGGCTAGGCTGACGTCAAGGGGCTTCTGGCTTTTACATAGCATTTGCATTCAAATGAAGGGTCATTTCACTTCCACAGAACTTGTTCACTCCAGGCACCTTCTCCCCTCTCTCCCGGCCTTTCGCAGCCGCTTCTGGGATTCTTCTGCTTTCTTAGCACCAGTTTTGCGCTTTTGGAGGCACTTGTTCCTCAAGAGATTCTGACCAGCTCCTTCAAAATGAGACTGAGACGCGCAAACGAAGTCTTGCTCTCCTTCCACTGAGGCCTGCCTTTTACTGATCTTCAGAGCCCAGCCTGCTCTCCTGGTCTCCCCCTCTACCCATATTCTCCTGGTACGGGTTTTCCACTTGGCACTGACCCATTATGCCACTGTAAAGGTTTTTCCCTTCTCTCACACACTCCTCAAGGAGAGGGCTTTGTTTCCATGGACAGATACTTGTTTCACAAATGTATATTCAGTATCCAGTGTGTCAGTAAGTGTTGTAGGCACTGGGGATACAGCACTAACAAATATTCCTACTCTGACCTCCTAAAGTTACATTCTAGTTGTATGGAAGACTGAGTTAATTGGATGCTTAACAAATATGCATGCATTAAAGAATAATGAAACATATAGGCTATGAAAAAGGAGGGGGGGGGGAGAAAGCAAGTGGATAGTGCATTGTTTGAATGTCATATTAATGTACTAGTTTAAATATCTCTTTCTGCTTCAAAGTCAGTGCCCTAAAGGAAAGAATTCTTGCAGCCTCAAATCCATGGCAGCTGCAGCAGACTTGCAATTTCCTTCCAAAAGTATGAGCTAGGCAAGCATTCTATCACCTATATCCCCAGACCGTTCCATTCATTTAAAAATAGAAGCCCCAACTATATTTACACTACAAGGCAGGGTTCATTAAGATGAAGCATGTAACCAGCTTGACTTCTGTACTCATTTATTCATCAGATACATTTTTGATAGCATTCTTGATCAGTTTTTTTATTCAAATAAGCTGTCCCCAGTAATTTGACCCTTATGACATAAAACAGATTTTAATAATGTGACCAGTTTCCCCACCCCAGCCTCTGTGGTAGACTTCTTTTATGCTGGTTGGTTTTTCAATTACTGGTTTCTTGGAAGTTGCACCTTTTCCTGCAAAGGCTAACAACAATCTTCTTTCCTTGCTGACTTTCTTGGCCTGTGGCCCCTGCTCTAAGCTGCGTTCTCTGAACCCTTGTCTACAGACCTTTCCATGCACCCCTCTTCTTACCCCTCTATGTACCTCCATCTCTGTATCCCTTTTCTGCACTCCTCTCTGTATTGTCTTTCTCTGCACCCCTTCTTTGTACCCCATTCTTTGTATCCCTTTGCATCCCCTTCTTCTCAGCCTCCTCCCTGCAGCCCCCCATCTGATTTGGCTTTTGCTATGGCCCCTATTTTCTTTACCCAGTCTTTGTCCTTTCTGGCTCGGTGAAGACTGGGTTCTGTTGCAGGGTTCTTGTGTGTGGGTTTAGCTTCAACACGATTCTCAGGTTCTTAGTAGATTCTTATTTAGGAGTCTGATGACTCTTCTTGTGTGTTGCTTATAGGGCTCTTTGGCTCTCTGGGCTTTTCAGGATTCTGTTGACGTCTGTATTGATCATCTTGTACATGTGTAGGCTATAGTTACTCTTGAGTGAAACAGTTATAAACCTAGTGGCATATGATTCATCTAACTTTCAGAACACACTGTTAGTCCAAATGCAGAAATCTCTCCCAAACCCATCAGGAGAAGTTTGCTTACGTTAAGCAGAACAATTCCAGGGATGTTCCTGAAGGTCTTGATGACACCATTGTCTTCATTATAGATGATACAGGGCTCCCTGAACTGGATATAATGACACTTTTTCATTTTGCTCTTGCCAGCTCTCATTTGTAAAAAAGCATAGAGCTTTTAAAAGTACTTTATTCTTTGAGAATTTCATACAGTGCATTTTGATCATATTCATCCCTTCCCAGACCCTGTCTCTTATACACATCTAGATGTGTATAAGAGACAGGTGTGTATGTGTGTGTGTGCAGGTGCCTGCAGAGGCCAGAGCTGGCTAGATCCTATTGGAGGTGTAGTCATAGGTGGTTGTAAGCCACTGGATGTGGGTTCTAGGAATCCAACTCTGGTCCTCTGGAAGAGCAGTATATGCTCTTAACTGTAGTGGGCTGCAGTTCCAGCTTTGACCTGGAATCACAACCCCCAGTGAGGCTCCCGGTAACTGCCACGCCTACCTAGGACCTCCCCCTGGGGTGGGCTAAGATGGGAGCCTTTAAGACTGGAGATCCATCTGTGCTGGCACTCTTGGTTCCTGGATCCTGGATGCTGGATGGTAGACTGAGCAGAGTTCTCCAGAGAACACTGCTGGACTGCACCTCACCTCTCCTGGACCCTGTAACCAACCCCTTTACTGGCTGTAAGTTACCCCTAAATAAATCTTCTATTAACTACATGGAGTTGCCTTAATAATTTCCCCCTTTACTTAACTGCTGACCATTTTTCCAGCCCTCCTCCTTTAAAAAACAAAGCAAAACAAAAAATGAGAGTCCAGTTTATGTTGGCCAATTACTCTTGAGTGTGGGGTGAATATTTTTGGTGTGGTTCTAGGCTTTAAGTTTCTTAAATAAAACAACTTCTGTGGCCTTCTTGTAACTTTCAACCTTATGTTCGACCAACAAAGAAAGTTTAGGAACTTCCTTAATATGGTAACTTTTAGACATAAGCATGCTGGTTAAAGCTGAGGGAACCAGGGCAGAGCACATGGCATACAGGTTTTGGGTTCTGTTTACTTTATCATGCCATGCCAGGTGTCGATTGGGGCACATGGGTGGCTTCCTCAATACAAATTTCCAAAGACATCTGGCTAGACTGGTGGGTTCCACCACTTTAACTCTGGGAATTCCAGTTTCAGCTATGCCAGTATCAGGACTTAGCACTAGTCTATGAGTTGCTAGTTCAGACAGTACAAAGCTGCCTATTGGTTTTATGAAGGTTGGTGTGAACATGTTCACAATAACTTGTTGAATGGGAGCCTTGAATGCAGCGGACATACTCACAATTTTACCCCTTTTCAGAGTAAAGCAATATGATGGAATGAAGAACTCACATTATTGAATAGGAAGCACATGAAGACACAAGGCCCCAAACAAACCCTCCTTCAGGTGCACCCTCTCCATTCAGTCTTAGGCACCAAAGGATTCTGTGTATAGCAGAACTCAAGTGTTCCTCCCCGCAAACTCAAGGTTTTTAAGATCCCAGGAAAGCTAGAATCCTAGGGTTCTTCTGAGAATGACCAGCATGCTCTCCTCTTGGGTTGCCTCAAAGCACAGAAGACCACATTGCCTCTAAAATGGTGTTGTATAGTCACAGAAGCCAGTTTTCCACCAGAAATGGATGCTTTGGTCATTATTCCCTTGCTTCTTCTCCTGCAGATTTATGTTCTGAACCCTTCATCCTTCCCTACTGGTCCCAGGATCTGGTGAAAGCAGTGAAAATTTCCACTCACTGTAGTGGAGAGAAGAGAAAAACAAACATTTATTAAGTAGTGGGTGCAAAAATGCATATGAATAAAGCATCTGACCTTATTAAACTTGGATTATATTTTTAATATTCCATTACATTATTTATTTATTTATTTGTGTGTGTGTGTGTGTGTGTGTGTGTGTGTGTGTGTGTGTGTGTGTGTGTGTGTGTGTGTGTGTGTGTTGGAATGTGGAGGTCAGAACACAATTTGTAGGAGCTGATCTCCTTCTGCCATGGTGAATCCTGGGGATTGAATTTAGATTGGCAGGCTTTTCAGCAACTGAATCATCTCATTGGCCTTTAAGCTTTTATTCTAATAGAATGTTATTAGATAATTACATTTTGTGGTATGTCAAACAGCAATAACGTCTATGAAGAAACGGAAAGCAATAGGTAATATGGACTGCTGGAGAAAGATGCTGCAATTTTAAATTAGTGGTCTCCAAGAACTTCTCTGAGAAATAACATATGCATAAATTACAAGAGTTGATGGACTATGTCGTGAGGAAAGACCTATACCAAGAGAACAAGTGAAAAGAGAATGTTCGTTTTCTATTGGAGAAAGGCTTTGTGGTTAAAGAGTAGATGAGGCCCAAGTGCTGAGGGAGGAGTAAGACTTTGTAAAGATTAGGTTTTTCTCTAAGTGAGGTACAGATATTGTAGGATTTTGGTGAATTGCTTTGGCCATTGAATTTAAAATAGACCATAAATCTGGCATGGAAGAACCTGTCTATAAGCAACCCCAGCATTTGGCAGATAGAGAGAGGAGGATCAGATTTTCAATGCCATCTTCAGTGACATAGTAAGTTCAAGGGCAATCTGGACTACATGAGAACCTGCCTCAAAACTAACAAACAAGTAAAACAAATTACCAAACACTGTAAGCAAACAAAATAGAATTAGGAAGATCAATTAAATATTTATTGCAACTTTGTGAATGGCAGTGGAGATGGATTCTCTCTATATTTTAAAGTCATTTCTGAGAAGAAATAAAAGAAGTAATTGGTCAGCAAAAAGCTAATGAAAAGTCTTGTGCAAGGGAGAAGGGCTAAGACCATTTGTTTGTTACTTCTAGGTAATGTACCTATAGGTACTTCACACATTGATCTCACTTACTCTTCACAATAACTCCACAAATGATTTATTATTTCTATTTTAGACATGAAAAGACTGAGGCTCTGAATTATTCTTTTACTTATCCTATCCTGAGGCAAACTAGTCTACGTGGTATTTGAGATAATATGTCAGGACAAAGGGACATGGAGGACTATGACAGGGCATGGTGGCTCATGATTGTAATCCCAGCACTTGGAAGGCTGAGATGGAAGATCGTCACAAGTTTAGAACCAGTCTGAACTGCATAGTGAGTTCAGGCCAGTGAGGGCTACAGATAGAGGCCTCATCAAAAAACTAAAATAAAAAAGGAAGAGGGGTTAAGGAGGAAAGGGGACAGAGGAGAGGGAAGAGAAGGAGAGAAAATAACATAACCCAATGAATCTAATGTTACACACGAGGAGACAAAGGGCTTGAAAGGGCAAGATTTTAAGGGACTGAAGGACAGAACTATGATTGAAAAACAGGTCTGTCAACCATTGGTACATTGTTCTTTCCACTAAAAGGTACTATTTTTGCATATGTACTCTCTGTGCCTGAACTGTCTCCACAATCTTTAAGTTGTAGAAAGAGGAAAAAGTTCAATTTCTCTGTTTCACAAGATTCAGCTCCAATACCTAACTCCTCCCTGAAGTCTCATGGAGTAATCCTTCTCTTAGAAAGCTACCTTCCTTTTTTTGTTTGAGTCCCATTAGAGACACCTGTCCCTAAATGACTGTCACAATTTGGACTGCTTCAGAGCTATTTGAAGTCTTATCTGACTCTTTTAGGATTTGAGCACTTTGAGAGAACATGAGCTGATGTGTTTGTGTCCAGTAGAATGTAACACCCTCTACTAGGCAGTTTTGGGAAATATTTATGTACTGAATCAGTAAAGGACCTTTGGATGGGGAAAGGACCTTTGGATTGTGGATTGGAAACCATGGTGACCCAGTGACCCATCTACAGGGAGTAGGGGCAGGGATAGTAAAAACACTGCCTGGTGCTTGCCAGGGTTCCACTTCAGGATTCTCCAGTTTTGTTTTGTGTGTGTGTGTGTGTGTGTGTGTGTGTGTGTGTGTGTGTGTTGGAAAAGGGTCAGATAAGGAATCTAGTTTATTTAAAAGCAACTTGAATATTAACCAGAGAGGCAGCTTTACTGCCAGGAGTGAAAAAAGCATGGGTGGAATGGGGCTTCAAATCCTGGGATGATTCCTTTCACTGTCCAGGTTAATTTTAAGACTGAAGGAGATATTGAATGTGAAATTGTTGATGGACTATAGGGATCGGGTTAAACCTTTTAATGTTTGGAAGAACTCATCACTTGACAACTTTTTTCTAAACCTAGATTAGCCCCTCAATGCTGCTAGAGTAGTTGAGAGCATCTCTCCATCCCAGCACATTCCTTTCTAACCACTTTCTCCACCTCCTTGGCCCAGACTGGGGCCATGTTTGAGCCTTTGCCAAGGGATTTGAAGAGTAGAATAATCCCTTCATCTTATAGAGCTTGGATCCTGTTATCAATCTTAGGGTCTTTCTAGTCCTGAGAAGGACACACAGAGTTCGGAATTTAAGAATTGCTGGAATGGTAACTGAGGATGAGAATAGATCAGAGACTTACCCAAGACACACACTAGCAGATGATCCCTGTAACTTGGAAAGCCCAAACATAATTCACTATGGACCTCCACAAGACACTCCACGTGAAAAATGGTACAGACAATAAAAAGCTCTCTATAGTGATGTTGAGAGGGTTCAGTGCACCAACAGTGTGCTCAACAAATAGCTATTACTTCTATCATTTACAGAGTGGATGAGACTACAAAGTATGCCTACCACACCTCCATGGTTCCACTCATGAATGGAATGCATGGTAATTGGTGTGAAGACTAAGAACAGTGTGAACATCTCTGCCTGTTTACTCTCTGTTCAAGCTTTGCACTGCAATCCACTTTCCCACTCCCACCTTTGTCCTTGAGTTTGTTGAAGCCTTAGTGACGCTAGTGCTCAAATGAACTTCACCTTCTGACCATCTTCATCACTCTGATGAACAGTTGTACTTCCAGGGAGGGTGTTCCAGAGAATTAGAACCACTAAATGTTGGTCAAAGCAAGATCAAAGTATGTTTTATAATAAGATTGGAGTATCTTGTGAGAATGTGAAAAATTAGGACAAGTACCCATTGGAATGGTTGAGGACTAGAGTTCTATAGCAACCTTAATTGAGGGACCAGATCCCCAGTTTTGGATAATGAGAATAAAAGAAAACTGTGGAGGTCCAAAGCTAGGTGAAAGCCAAAAGTTAACACAGTGAAGAAATAGGCTTCTTAGACATTCAAAGACAACTGAACTCTGGGAAGGAGAAGTTGTGTATGAGGAGGCAAGTGGGGGCCACTGCCTAATGTCAAGGTCTCAGACATGTATATGGAAAGCATTTTGCGAAAGAGAGAGAGCAGAGGAAAGCAAAGATCAACCCCTAATAGGGAGACATTGCAAGTCCAGTGTTCTAATCATAGCAGAGGGATCTTAAATGACAACCGGAGAGGATGAAAATGGTTGACTCTAAAATAAAAAGAGAAATGCACGCCCTGGCTGGTTGCTGGAGGAACAGAAGCACAAGTCCAGTTCATAGAGCATGTAGGTACTCCCAGGCAGAATCCAGGCATTTGCTCCTGGGCATTTCCATCAGTGTCAGCAAAATCAAAGGGACTGAATGTTTTGCAGCCCTATTTTACACCCTAGCAGAGGGAAGGGGTAGGACTGAAAATTCAGTGAGACTTGGTAACTGGCCCAAGGTAAAAACAAGAAAAATCTAGCACAAAGCTGATTCAATAATCCTTTGGTCTTATTACAGTGTTCATGCCTGCCTGGGGATTGGGACTTGGAAAATAGAGGTTAGATACTATGGCCATATTTGGTGAAGACAGCCCGAGAAGGAAAAGTTGCAAGACTGCAACAGGAAAGATAAGTTCTGAAGAACATTCCTACTGTAAAGTCCCGAAGGTACTGGAATGGGTGAACAATTTGATCAAAGTAAAGTGGAACCCCTTCACAACTTCATCAACTGTAAACATTTCAACTATAGTTTTAGGGTTTGTTCTTGATACCTACATTGTGTGGGTGTTGTCAAATATATGATGTGTATCTACTGTTACAGGACTATATAGAATACTTTCATTGCTCTATTGGTCTAATCTTTGTCTATTCATCCTTATCTATCTCTGTCCCTTAACAACTACTGATCTTTTTAAACTAATTCTGTTCAGCCTTTACCAAAATGCTGTATAGTCAGAATTACATAATATATAGCATTTTCAGATCATCTTCATTCACTCAGAAATACATAAAGTTCCACTATGTCTCTCATGGCTTTGTACCTCATTTCTTTTTAGCAGTGAATAATATTCCATTATTTGAATATACTGTAGTATATTTATCCATCTGCCTGCTAAAGGACATCTTGACAATTACAGGTAAAGCTGCTGCATCCATATGCAACTTTTTGTGTAGGCATAAGTTTTCAGTGCATTTGAGTAAATATCAGGAAACACAACTGATGGATTATATGACAATAGCATATTTGGTTCGTGAGAAACTGCCAGAGTATCTTTGAAAGTGTCTCTACTGTTTTTCTTTCCTCTAGCAACACATGGGAGTTATAGGTGTTCTATATCCTTGCCAGTATTTGGTGTAATGTTCTCAATGCTCTGAATTTTGGTCACTGTAATTCCCTGATAATACCTGATATTACATTTTTTCCAACATAATATTATTATTGATTATTCGGGAATTTCACCCCCATCACACTCACTTCCCAGTCCTCCCAGATCTGCGCCCCCAACCCTCGTGATCTCCCCCCACAATAAAAGAAGAAAAAGTCCAATTTGTGTTGCCCATATACTCATTGGAAGATGGTTAGAGTCCCAGTGGCCAGCCCTTTAAAGAAAACTGAGTCATGTTGTGTCCCTGCCTACCCCTCCCCCACACATCCTAAGCCCTCCATTGTGGAAAGCCACACTTCAGCATCCTTATCACAATGGCTTCCTGTCGAGGCTGTTTCATTTGGGGGGTGGGGGGTGGATGAGGATAGGCGAGAGAAGTTGTCACAAACTTTCTATGTCTCTCATTTTCAATTGTGAGTCTGCTGTCATTGAAAAAGAAGCTTCCTTGCCTCTTATAGTCTGTGGGAGCAGGGATCGTGGACATCCACATGGCCTCTGGTGTTAGCACATGCCACAGACCTCAGCATGGTCTCTGGTGGCAGTACAGACCATGGACATCAACGCTACCCTCTGCCGCAGCATAGGCCTAGGACACCATAGCCCTAGGCTGCTGCCCAGGCTACAAGCATCAACATAGCCGGCGGGCAACACAGACCACGGACACCAACAAATATGGTTCCTGGCTGCAACCTAGCATGGGCCTTGGACATCGATATGGCCACCAGTGGCAGCCCAGACTACAGACATCCACATGAACCTTGGGCTTCAGTGTTGATGGCCCGCCTTCCCACCTCCCGCCATCTATCTACCTTTTCAGTGAGGTAAGGTATTCAAGAGTTTTGCTCATATTAAAAGTAGATTGTTTTCTTATTGCTAAGTTTAAAAATTAAATTACATTTATTTATTTATTCATGTGTTGTGGACAGGGCATGCCATGGCATGTGTGTGGAAGCCAGATAACAACTTGGAATCAGTTCTCTCCTTCTACCATATAGATCTTATGGCTCGAACTCCAGGCTTTAGGCTTGGTGGCAAATATGTTTAACTACTAAGCCATTGTTGAGTTTTAAGAGATGGTTATTGTGTGTTTTTATAACAGCTTTTTATTATATATATTTTTTTTCCCCAGTTTTTTTTCTTGGTTTGTGGCTTGTCTTCACATTCTCTTGAAACTATTTTCTGCAGTACCTAAGTTTTAAATTTTAATGAAGCTTATCAAATACTTCTTATGTCTATCTTGTCTCTGGTGTTCTGTCTAAAATATCACCACCATACCCAAGTTCATCTAGGTTTTTTTCCTGTTGTCTTTAGATGTTTTATAGTTCTATATTCAGGTGTCTAGTCCATTTTTTTTAATCATTCAGCTCTGCCTTGGTTACTGTAGCTTTATATGAATTATTGATGCCATCTAATGTCAATCTTCCAACTTTCTTTTTTTCCTTCAATACAGATACTTTTAGCCATAGAGCTACACCCTGAAAAATTTGTCATGAGTTGAAAGTATTATAAATTGAAAATATATTTGAAACAATTAACCTGATGAACATCATAGCTTACCCTAGCACATCTTAAACATACTGAGAATACTTACAGTAGCCTATAATCAGATAAGATTATTTAATACAAATCCTATGTATGATAAAATCCTGACTATTGCATGTAATTTATTAAAAAGATTAAAATTCCAAAATTGAAGTATCATTTGTACTGTTGTCTAGTTGAAAAATCACGCTAATTTGGTTGTTTTTATGCCCTGGTTCTTTCCTTTCAGATTAAAAAAGTATTTGATTTCTTTTTGATTTTACAAGGATGCACAGTTAGGAGGCTTTGAATATTGTAAAGAAAACTTGGTCATTTACAAAGTTGAAAAATTTAAAGTCTGTAACTTTAAAATTATTCTGTATTCTGTATTATTTATTTTTTGTTGCTGTGATAAAACATTATGACCAAGACAATTTATAGAAGAGTTTATTTGGCTTACAGTTCCAGAGGGTTAAGAGTGTATCATGGTGGGGAGATGATAGGCATGGAGGCTGGAGTAACAAGCCAAGAGCTCAAGTCTTGAATTACAAGCATAAAGCTGAGATAGGAAACTAGCGAATAGCATGAATCTTTAAACTTTCAAAGCCTGTACCTAGTGACATTCTTCATTCAGCAAGGCTACACCTCATTTTTCTGTTGTTTGTTTGTTTTTGGAGACAGGGTTTCTCTGTGTAGCCTTGGCTGTCCTGGAACTTGCTCTGTAGACCAGGCTGGCCTCAAACTCACAGAGATCTACCTACATCTGCCTTTGGACTACTGAGATTAAAGGTGTTCATCACTACCACCAGCTAAAGCCACACCTCTTAAACTTTCCCAAACAGGGGGCTGGGGAGATGGCTCAGCAGTTAAGAGCACTGTCTGCTCTTTCAGAGGACCTGGGTTCAATTCCCAGCACCTACATTGCAGCTCACAGCTGTAATTCCAGCTCCAGGGGATCCAATATGGACATATATACAGGCAAAAACACAAATGCACATGAAATAAAAATTAAAAATAAAAAAAACCCATTTTCTCAAACAGAATCACCAACTGAGAACCAAGTTTCAAATGCCTGAGATCATGAGGGACAGTTCTCATTCAGACTATCACACACGATATTTTATACCATGATATTAACATGAGATTTGAGGGAAAGGAAAGTTTATGGTTTAATCATGATATATCTGTATGCCAAGTTGATAAGGAGTCAATTTTGCTTGTTTTTGGAAATTTGACATGTACTAGAGTTATCTAAGAAGAGGGAACTGTGGTAGTTTGACAGAAAATAGCCCCCAAAGGGAGTGGCACTACTAGGGGGTGTGGCCTTGTTGGAGTAGGTGTGGTCTCGTTGAAGGAAGTGTGTCACTGTGGAGGTGGACTTTGGGGTCTCATATATGCTCAAGCCCTGCCCAGCAAGACAGCTCACTTCCTGTTGCCTGCCAATCAAGATGTAGGACTATCAGCTTCAGCACCATGTCTGCCTGCATGCTGCCATGTCCCACCATGATGCTAATGGACTAAGCCTCTGATACTGTAAGGCACCCAATTAAATGTTTTCCTTTATAAGAGTTGCTGTAGTCATGGCATCTCTTCACAGCAATAGAAACCCTAACTAAGACAGGAAACTCAAAGAATTGCCTTCACCTATTGGCCAGTGGACACGACTGTGCTATATTTTCTTGATTAATGATTGATATTGGCTGTCTCATCCCTGGGCAGGTAGTCCTGGGTTGCATAATAAATCAAGCTGAGCAAGCCATGGAAAACAGTCCAGTAAGTGGCATTACTCCATGGTCTCTGCTTCAGTTTCTGCTTTGAGTTCCTGCCTTGGCTTTCTTCAGTGATGGACTCTAACCTGTAAGATGCAATAAACCCTTTCCTCCCCAAGTTGCTTTTAGTCATGGTGTTTTGCCATAGCAACAGAGACATAACTACAACAGCAACCAAGAGTAATAGCAACAGCCTGTGTAATTTTGGTCCCTCTGGGGCTTTCCTGACCAATAATTCACAGGAAGATATTCTGTTTATGGCACTGAAATTTTCATTTAATGGCCCATATTATCTGGGAGCTGTACTGTCGGGACATGCAGGGTATTTCTGTTTAAAATTTGTTTTTATAGTATATTATATTTTAAATCAGTTTAATGTCCTCTCTCTCTATGTCTCTCTGTCTCTTTGACTGTGTGTGAACTTGACACAAGCTAGATTCATTTATGAAGAGGGAACCTCAGTTGAGCAAATGCCTTCATAAGATTGGCCTGCCTGGGCAATGATGGTGCACTCCTTTAATCCCAGCAGCACTCAGGAGGCAGAGGCATGGGGATCTCTGTGAGTTCAAGGCCAGCCTGGTCTACAGAGTGAGTTCCAGGACAGGCTCCAAACCTACACAGAGAAACCCTGTCTTGAAAAAAACCAAAAAAAAAAGAAAGAGATTGGCCTGTAGGCAAGTCTGTGTGACATTTTCATGATAGACAATTGAAGTGAAAGGACCCAGGCCACTGTGGGTGGTGCCATCCCTGGACAGGCTGTCATAGGGTGCATAAGAAAGTAAACTAAACAAGCCAGGGGGAGCAAGCCAGCAAGCATGGCTCCACTTCAGTTCCTGCTTTCAGGTTCCTGCCTTGACTTCCTCAGTGATGAGCTGTGGTTGGGATGTGTAAGCCAAATAAACTCTTCCCTCCCCAAGTTGCTTTTGGCTAAGGTGTTTTATCACAGCAATAGATGCCTAGCCAAGACACTCACAAAGTAGTGGATTTCTGTAATGATATCTTCATATATCATTAGTTTTGGTTAACCTACCTCCTTTGCTATATTCTTCCTTATCTCCCTATTCCCAACCCCACTTATATCTTTCTTTTCTTTTTTTTTGTTTTTTCAAGACAGGGTTTCTCTGTGTAGCCCTGATTCTCCTGGAACTTGCTCTATAGACCAGGCTGTCCTTGAATTCCTAGATCTGCCTGCCTCTGCCTCTCAAGTGCTCAGATTAAAGGCGTGTGCCTCTACCTCCACCTGGCCCCTACTTATACCTTTAACCCAGAGCATTCTCCCTGTTCTTTCCTGTCACCTATGTGCTATCGCCTCTGTTTTTTACTTGGGTCACAAGATGGTAGATTTCCATAAGGTTTTTCCATCTACCTTTCATTTTGATTAAACCTCCCCCATCCCTTGTTTGCACACCACCACTCCTTCCGTGTTTGAATTTTTCTGTAATGCGAATTTTAAAAGGTCTTATTAAATAAAAAAAACATGGAGCCAGATATTGGGGTAAATTCTGAATGATCAGAGAGACAGAACAAGCCACAGTCAACCTCACCTCGCCAACTCCTCAAGTGATCTTGTTTCCTCAGACTGAAAGCTTCTAAATCTTCACTCGAATGGATCTTAGCTGAACTGCTTAAAAGCCTAAAAGCCTCTAGTTCCTGGTCCTCACACCTCATATACTTTTCTGCTTCCTGCCATTACTTCCTGGAATTAAAGGTGTGTGTCACCATGTCTGGCTCTGTTCCCAGTGTGGCCTTGAACTCACAGAGATCCAGATGGATCTCTGCCTCTGGAATGCTAGGATTAAAGGCGTGTGCTACCACTGCCTAACCTCTATGTTTAATATAGTGGCTGTTCTGTTCTCTGACCCCCAGATAAGTTTATCGGGGTGCACAATATATCAACTACATTCTTCTGCATCCAATATTCCCCCTCTTTATTTTTATTTTGCCATATTTTATCATCTTTCCTCCTTTAATGTACCCATCTTCAGTATCCCATTTCTAATTACCTGACTTCTGCATGCATTCCAAGTTAAAACAAAAGAGTTAATGTTGGATCCACATATGTGAGAGAACATGTGGCATTTGTCTTTGTGAACTTGGGTGACCTCTCTGAGTATAATTTTTTCCTAGTTCCATCCATTAGCCTGCAAATTTCCTGATTTCATTTTTCTTTACAGCTGGGCAATATTCCATTGTGTATATATGTACCAAGTTTTTATCCATTCATCTGCTGATGGCTGTCTAGGTTGTTTTCATTTCTGAGCTATTGTGAATAGATTAGTGATGAACATTGATGTGCAAGTGTCTCTGGAGTAGGATATAACGTCCTTTGGTATATGCTCAGAAGTGGGTCACTTGGTAGATCTAGTTCTAGTTTTTTGAGGACCCTCCAGACTGATTCCCAAAGTGGCACTAGTTTATACTCTTATTAACAATATAAAGGTGCCTTTCTCCTCACATCCAGGCCGGCATTTCTTGTTTTATGTATCCCAGGTAATCTCTACTCTTACTGTGGTGAGATGGAATCTTAAGGTGGTTTAAATCACCATTTCCCTGCTAATCTATGATTATTATCCATTTAGATTTTTTGTTTTGAGAACTTTCTGTTTAGTTAGTTCTATAGCCCATTTTCAAATTGGGTTGTTTCTTTTCTTGATTTTTATATTCCCTCACCCCATACTTTATATATTTTAGACACTAATGTTGGATGTCTACATGGCAAAGATTTTCTCCCATTCTGTGGGTTGCCTCTTCACTTGATTGACAATTTCCTTTGAGAAACCTTTTAATTTCATGAGATACCATTTGTCAATTGTTGGTGAACAATGAGAGTCCTTGATTGCACCTATAAATCAAAATATTTTCCCTAATTTTTGTTCTAACATTTCACAGTATCAGGTCATATATTGAGGTCCTTGATCCATTTGGAGTTGAGTTTGGTGTAGTATGAGTGACAAACATCCAGTTTCTTTTTCTACATGTTGAGATCCAGAATTCCCAGCACTATTTCTTAAAGAGATATCTTTTCTACAATGTATATTTTTGGTCTCTTTGTCAATGATCATGTTGCTGTAATTGGGCAAACTTTGTATTTGGGTCTTCTATTCTATTCCATTGATTTATGACTTCCCTTTTGTGTCCACACCATGATGCTTTTTATTACTGTGGCTCCGAGGTATAATTAGAAATCAGATAAGGTGATACCTCTTAAAGTAATCTTTTTATTCAAGATTGCCTTGGACATCTCACAGCTGCTTTAGCAGAAGCTGCAGACCCAGAGTAGAGACAAGATTGAACTCTAGATTAGGTTCACAAGCATGTGTGAAGTTCCACATCTCAGGATGCTTCAGCAGAAACTGCAGACAGGTGATAGAGACTGGATCTGATGCAGAGTAAGGCACACAGATAAACAGGGAGTTCCGCAACTCACAATGAAAGCTTCAGACCCAGGAAGGAGGCCCACACTGACACAGGGCTGTGCCAGACCTTCAGAGGAAGATAAGAGAGTCTCTGGCCCTAAATACTAGTCCCAAAGAGGGGAATTATACCTCAGTCCTGCTACAACTTAGTCTTCCCTGGAACATCTCAAAAACCATTACTGATGGAAAAAAAGAGGGCTTGAATTTAAAAGAACAAAATACAAAAGAAAGAAAGGAAGGAAGAAAAAAAGAACCAACATGAAAAAGATAGCATGTTTTAAAAAAAATCACTAGTTCTATAGTAATGGCTCCTAATGGTAACAATTTGGAAAACACTTCCAGGAGAAGAATTTAAAAGAATAATTATAAGTAGATTGAAAAACTTAAAGAAGGCATGAATGTATCCCAAGAGAACAAAACCAGAGCTGAATGAAATGAAGAATCAAATCCAAGTTATAAAACTTGAATTTAATTAAAAAAATTGTTGAAGGGAAAACAAACTGAAATGATGCTAAAAATTAAAAACTCAATAAACCAAATTAAATACTCAGTGGAAAGCCCCACCAACAGAATGGATCATGAGGAAAACGGTATCAGAGCTGGAATATAAGGTAGAGAAATTAGATCATTCAGTAAAAGTCAATGAGGAATTTTAAAAAATATGAATGGAACATTTGAAATCTCTGGGCCACAATGAAGAGACCAGGTTGCAAGCTTAACATTTAATGGCTGAGCCATCTTTCCAGTCCTGAGACCAGATCTTTCAATTATGGGCATAGAAAGAAGAATGCTGCACCA
>LZPO01057485.1:1936172-1949725 GCA_001675575.1 Neotoma lepida
TGAATAAGAGACTGAGTGCTCAGCCATAAAAAGGACATCTATCTCCCCCATTCCCCAGCCCAAGGAACATCATGGAAGAGGAAGCAGAATGCAAGAGCCAGAGACTGGGGAGGAGTGCTGTGAAATGCCATCTTTCAGACATGATGTAGCCATGGCACTCATGAACTCACAGCAGCTGGGGTTACCAGCACAAGATCAAGCCACTCAAAATTCTAGCATAGATGGGGTGGATGATNTCTAGGCTCCACCCCTTATTGAGGAGCTATTGGCAGTTGATAATCACTGGTGGATGGAGAATCACTCTTTTTTGAGGATGTGACCAATGGTATGATCCCCATGGATGGCTCCATATCCATATACTTATGGTCAGCCCAACTGGACCTAGTGGGTATAAATAAAGACATGGAGTTACTTTTTAAAAAGGACATTTTGAGGTGGATGGTGGTGGCTCATGCCTTTAATCTCAGCACTCAGGAGGCAGAGGCAAGCAGATCTCTGTGAGTTCGAGGCCAGCCTGGTCTACAGAGTGAGTTCCAGGACAGCTGGGTCTACATAGAGAAACCTTACCTTGAAAAAAAAAGACACGTTGAAGAGAAAGAATTTTGGGAGAATTGGAAGGGGAAATGGTGGTAGATNTGATCATATTACATTGTATACATGCATAAATTTCTCAAGAAGAAAGAAAAATTAAAAATAAAAAACTGCTGTGTTCTTTTAAAAGATTGCTTTAGTTATCTTTTTTTTTTGCCACTATATAAATTTTAAGATTGGCTTTTCTATGAGAGGAATGGGCCTGGAATTTTAACTGGGGTTGCATTGAATCTGTAGTTTGCCTTTCATAGGCTGATCATTTTCACAAGATTAATTGTTTTAATATATAAGCATGGAAGGTCTTTCCATCTTCTGGTGTCTTCCTCAAGTTCTCTTTTCAGTGACTTCAAGTTTTCATTGTAGTCGTCTTTCTTTTCATTGGTTAGGTTTATTCCTAAGTATTTTACTATTTGATTGGGGATTGTGAATGGGATTGTTTCCCTGATTTCTTTTTAGGTTGTTTGTCATTGGTATGTAGAAAGGCTATTGATTTATGTGTATTTGATATTCTACCACTTTACTGAAAGTGTTTAAACAGCTCTGAGTATTTTTAGTCTCTTATGTAAAGAATCAAGTGGGATGTCTTCTTTTCTTACTTGTATTTCTTTTAGTTCCTCCTCTAGTGTTATTGCTCTAGCTGACTTTAAGCACTATTTTGGGGGGTTGGCCCCACCAAAAACTTAGATCTCCTTTGAAGGGACAACCTGGAACTGAGGAAGGGTAAGTGCGTGCTGACCGCCATTCCCCAGCCTCCCTTTCTGGAGACAATCAGCTTAAAGGTCACCCAATCATACACCTGATCCATATTTTTACAATGCTGTCCACAAGGGGGATCATGTGTTGGCATTATCTCTCCTAATTTGAAGCTTTAATTGCTTTCCCCTGCAAATGACCTGGGTTTCTCCCTCCCTGCCTCCACTGGCACATGGCTCCACAGGCCCCCACAGATTCCCCCTTTTTGTTTTATGCCCACCTTGGTTTAGATTCAGGTGAAAGCACCTCTTATGAGGTTTGCCTATGGCACCTTGGTTTAGGTTTGCCTTACGTTTGGAGGGAATCCTCAGGGTTGAGCCTATCATAAGCAGAGAGCCATGAGCTGTTAAAANTATTGGGCCCAACAAGGAGATTGGGCCCAACAATGTGGCAGACAAGTCTGGGGGACCCATTGGACCTTGGTGTTATCCCTTTGTCTTATCCAGTAACCTATCCCAGTTTATTTACATCCCCCATTGAGCATAGTTACGCCCCCATATATATGAGAGCATCCCGGACTCTGGGGATCAGGGACATGTGGTGGGCTGTATCCATTTGCCCCAATGCATTCAGGTCACCCTTCATGAGCAGGGGTCCAGTCTCCAATGTCCCAGGAGCCTCTCACCAGATCGCAGAGGTCGAAATAAAGTCCAGGCCACCAGGCTCCAGGGACGGCCTCATGTGTGGTGCCGTTGAGGATCTCTCCATTGCCAGCGCTGATCACTACCCAGGTCACCTTCTGAAGCTGGTGAGGGTTTCTCGGGGCTGTGTTTACTGTGTGGAGGAGCACCAGAGTAGCCAGCAGGAGTTTCACCACAGGCATCACTATCTGCAAGAGCCAAGGAACATAGAGCTCTCTCAAGGGCGATAAGGCCCTGGACTTAATTAGTAATTATCTTATTTTTGTTGATCCTTTTGGTTTTAAAATCTATTTGAGAATGGTAAATAGGGCCTAATTTAATTGAATATAGGGGGTTATTCCCCCTTTTTGTTTTAAAAGCTGTTCTTTAAGGCATTGGCAGTTTCTTTCAATAATTGCCTGCCCTTGAGGATTGTAGGAAATTCCTATGGTATGTTTTAAAACTCTGCCATGGCCCTGCTAGTGAAGCAAGGTTTGCGAAAGGGTGAGAAATGAGTAACATTAGTTTGTCAAAGGACATTTAGCTTTAACCCTCTAGGGTTGACCTCTGGTCCACACCAGTTCTAAGTTGGCTGCTAGGCGCTGGCCAAGATGAGGCGCTGTGGGGGGGGGCAGACCTGGCAGGGGAAGACTTGCGTGGCCCCAACCCTCCGCCCGAATGGGAGAATGGACGGCGGAGGGGAAGAGGCCCATGGGAGGAGGGGCCAGAACCCCAACCCCGGGGACCCCAGATCCACCCCCACGCTGTGTGGATGGGAGGAGGACGGGGCACGCCAGTGTCTGCCAGGCTCCCTGGGCTCATCCGAGATGCCTGCCTCAGCTGGGGCAATCCACCAGAAAGGCCCGGCTCATGTCCAGAATTGCAGCCACCACTGGCCCTCCCGGGTGTCCTGGTCTTGTGTGGCTACAACTCACTGGCTTAAGGAATTTTTTTTCATTCCCACGCAGGCAGTGCGATGTTCAGAGTTCATCCCATCCCAAACCAGCATCTTAATGAACTGGTCTCTGAGAGGCCCAGCCAGGAGCTTATACTTAAGGCTCTGCTGGACCCTGTCTATAAACTCTGGCAAGGTCTCATTGGGCTTCTGCCTGACCCCAGCTATGGGGGATTCCATGGGCCCTTTGTCTAGTTTGGCCCAGGCTGTGAGTCCTGCCTGTCGAATCTGATCCCGGTACGGGCCCTGGACCACAGCCTGCTGAAGCCCCATAGAAAAGCCATCACCTGTCCCTGTTAACATACCATAGGTGATGGGAATAGCTGGTTGAGTGATTCAATTGGCCTCTGCCCTCATCCTACATTCCTCCTTGTAATGGGCAGTCCATTTGATAAACTGAGTACTGGAGAGGACGGCTTTAGCTAGATCCATCCAATTCTTAGAGACACAAAAATTATAAGTGATATCCAACAAGAGTGTCTGGGCCCAAGGAGAGTTTGCTCTGTCTATCACTACTGCTTTGCAGAACTCCTTGAGGTCCTTGGCCTCCCATGTGTACCATTCCTGGGGTCTGTTAGGCCTGGGGGCCAAGTTAATGGGGAATGCCTGAGGAGTCAGCACCCGCTCCCATGGCCCTGTTCCAGGCTTCCCCTTTCTCCCCGCCTCCTGGGCATGTACTTCCACATATGCGGGTTCTCCCTCCCCTTGGCCACCAGGAGATGGCCTGCCACAGAGGTCACAATCATGCAGGTCCCTCCCAAAGGCCGTATCATCTATTTCAGGGGTGTAAGGCGGGGGACCTATACCTTTCAGAGCATATGGCATGGGAGGTGCTGAGGGGGTGACTTTAGCCTAATCCTCCCCTTTGTCTCCCTCCCAGACCTTCTGTGAGATTGCATTACCCATACTTAGGGTTTCACTTACCCTGGAAGACCACTTGGCCTCAGCTGGCCGTACTAATGAGCCCCACATTGGGCGCCAGCTGTGGGGGTCTGCCCTATTGGGAACTTAGGTCTCCCATGAAGGGACAACCTGGGACCAAGGAAGGATAAGTGCATGCTGCCCTCCCGTTCCCCAGCCTTCCTTTCTGGAGACAATCAGACGTGACAGGAAGTCATGTCAAGCAGGAACTCATTTATTAAAAATCATCAAACCCCTTTTAAAGCATAAAATCACAAGGCTGGGAGGGATCGATGCCCTAACGGGCCAATCAGCTTAAAGGTCACCCAATCATACACCTGATCTATATCATCTACAACGCTGTCCACAAGGGGATCATGTGTTGGCATTATCTCTCCTGACCTGAAGCTTTAATTTCATTCCCCTGCAAAGAACCTGGGTTTCTCCCTCCCTGCCTCCACTGGCACATGGCTCCACAGGCCCCCACACACTATATTGAATAGGAATTGGGAGAGAGGGCACTCTTATCTTGTTCTTGATCTTAGTGGGGATGCTTTGAGATTTTCTCCATTCAGCATGTTGGCGATAGGCTTGTATACAGCCTTTATTATATTGAGGTATGCTCCCTCCATTCCTAGTGTCTCCACGATTTTTTTCTGCAATATTTTTTATATAACTAAAATATTTTTTGGCTGGGGCTGCTGCGCCACAGAGTCCTACCTGTGCTGGGGCCTGCACTTGTGCCTTGGCTCCTCTGTGGCCTGGCGGTCAGCTCTGGTTGTGGACCCACTCTCACGATGAAGGGCAGCGAGGGGGACATGGGCGAACAGGTCCTGTTGAACCCGGAGGTGGACAGCCCTGGGGGCTCAGACATGTACCAGGGGTTTGTGCAATGGGGCTACCTGGACCTTATGGGGGGCCAGTCAGTGCTCTCTGCAGGTGCTCAGCTAGCACAGCCTCTACCTCAGCCAGGCTAAGCTCAAAGCCTCCAGTCACACATCTGCTCTGCTGTCAGACTCCACCATGGTGGCAATGGTGGAGTATAGCTGGAGAGTGATCATAAACACCCATCAGACATTCTAGTGGCCTTTCAGTGCCTGCACCACTGTGTTAGTAGCTGTGCACCTCTTTGCACTCATGGTCTCCACATGTCTGCTGCCCCATATTGAAACCATGAGCAACAGCTACAATCTCAACTCGGTCCACTAGTCACTACACCAACGACTTCACCGATATGTGGATCTGGCCTGGGGCTTTTCCACTGCCCTGGGCATCTTTCTCTTCCTTGCCAGAGTTGTTCTGGTGGGCTGGGTCAAGTTTGTGCCCATTGGGGCACCCATGGACAAACCAGCTCCTGTGCTACCTATGTCCCAGGTGCCACCTCTGACTGTCTCCCTTAGGTTAGCTTCCAACGTCACACAATCCTTGGCTTCTATAGCCACATCACAGCAGCTTTCCAAAGCCTACCCACCCTAGCCAGTGTGTGGTGGTGCCCATGAGCCAGGTTGGCAGGCAGTTATGACCTCCATGGCAATCATGGTACCTGTGGGACTTGTGTTTATAGCCTTTGCCCTACATTTCTACCGATCCTTGGTGGCCCACAAGACGGACCACCAGAAACAGGAGCTGGAGGAACTCAGTCCCCTGTAGAGGGGAGCTGTAGGTTGTGTGAGCCTGGCTTTAGACTGTTGCAAGTCTCTACAAGAGACCCCAGTGATCTACAGACTTTATTCCTTGTCCCAGACTGGAGCCACCTCCTGTAAGCTACTCTCAGAGGCCAAATTCTTGCTTAGAGTCCCACACTCCCAAGGATGTTCCCTGTCATCATGTCCCAGTGGGTTTTGTAAGCTCAACGTTGCTTGGCTGCAGGAACAAGAGAGGGAGTAGAAAGGCCTCAGTCTAAGGATCCTTGGTAGATGAGAGGCAAGGAGGCCCTAGTGGGATATTTTCTGGTTGCTTGCTACTCTATAGGAAGGTAACATGCCTGCACAACTGTCCTCAAGGCAGTTAACCCTTGCTTATGTCTAATCTATTTTACAGTTGGCATAATGGGAGAGATTTTTTTGATGGGTTTCCTCTTCCTGATTTGACTGTTGTAGAGGATCTGGGTGTTTGTTCCTAGGTTGAGTCACTTCCTACTTGGTAACTTGTGGTGGTGCCTGTCCCACTGTCCTAGGCTCATCTGGCTCTCACTCTCTTTAGCTAGAGCTGGGGGAGGAGGAACATTTGAAGACTGAGACATTGTGCAGCTAGCTTAACTCCTTGACAAGGGTTGGGTGAGTTTGTAAGGGAGAAAAGTCAGCCCTTAGAAAGCAGAGCTCTCCAGACATTGAATTTTGATGTTGAACTTTTTTTCATTAAAAAAAATTTTATTTACTTTTTTTATTATACATCCTGGCCACAATTTCCTCTCCCTCCTCTCCTCCCAGTCCCTCCCCCACCCCCCTCTGTTTCCACCCCCCAATCCACTCCTCCTCTGTTTCTGTTTAGGAAAGGGCAGGTCTCCCATGAGTATCAATAAAACATGGCATATTTGATGATGAAGTTTACCTTGTTTTGTTAATAGCGTCTCACATAAAAAATTTTTTTTATCATAGATGCTTAATTTTGTTAAATGCCTTTTCTGCATCTACTTAGATGATCATGTTATTTCTGTCTTTTAGCCTATCTGCTGGAAAATATTTATTGACTTTACTAAAAAATAATGAACCATCTCTGTAATGAATCCAGCTTCGTTGCCATAGATGGTCTTTTTAATGTGATGTTGTTGAATTCAGTTTGCATTTTGCATCTGTGTTCATCAGGGAGACTGGTTAACCATCACCAATTTTCCTTTTTTTCTTTTGGTGATGTCTTTATCTGGTTTTAGAATCAGTGTAATATTAGCTTCACAAAAAGAGTATTTAAATGCTCTAGACTACAGAGCAAGCTCCAGGACAGGCTCCAAAGCTACACAGAGAAACACTGTCTCAACCCCCCCCCCAAAAAAAAAAACCAAAAAAATCTTATAAACAAATGGTTCAATGAGTAGGAGCACTTGATAGATAAGAAAAGGACCTCAGCTTGAATCCTCAGAACGTATATATTTTTAAAAAAAGCCAGGCATGGCTGTGCATGTGCCCATAGCCTTAGCATTTTTAGGGACAGAGACAAGAGGATCACTGGGGCTTATGGTCACCAGCTTAGCTGCAGGCTCAATTTGAGACCCTGTATCAAAGGAATGGGTGGACAGTGATGGAAGCATAAAAGATTCTAGATAGTCAAAGCAATCTGAACATAAAGAACAATGCTGTAGATATCCCCAAAACTGATTTCAAGTTATACTATACAGCTATGGGAACAAAGTAGCATGCTAATGGCACAAAACAGACATGTAAATAAGTGTAATGAAGGACCATGATATAAACTTTTTCAAATACAGCCAACTGATTATAACGATGTAAAAAAAAAGTGCATTGGAGAAAGATCAGTTTCTTCATCAAATGATGCTGGGAGATCTGGATATCCATATAAAGAAGAATGAAGCTAGATCCCTGTCTCTTAACCTATACGAAAACCAACTCCAAGTGGATCAGAGTCAATAATATAATACTTTAAGCTCTAAAACTCTCGAGAAATAGAGAAAACACTTCAAGATATAAGCACAAGCAAGGATTTTCTTTCCTGAATAAGACTCTGCCTGCTCAGGAAATAAGCCTAACAATTGACAAATGGGATTCACGAAATTAAGAAAGTTTCATGCTGCAAAGGAAACAATTGAGTGAAAGGCAGCCTGAAGAATGGGAGAAATTCTTTGCCAGCTGTATGTCTGATAGAGGCTTAATATCTGGAATACATAAAGAACAGGAAAAAAAAACCCTACATAAATCAAACAACTCAATCAATGAAATAAACAGTTCTCAAAGGAGAAAATACAAATGGCCAATAAACGCATGAAGGAAAAATAAGTGTTCAACCTCACTAGCTGTGATGGTTCATATTGATTGTCAATTTGGCAAGATCTAAAATCACCATGGAAACAAGCCCCTGGGCATGTCTGTGAAGGATTATCTAGATTAGGCTAATTGAGACGGAAAGATCCACCGTAACCTCTGGGAGGCATCGTTCTGTGGACTGGGGTCCTGGTTGCATTGTCTCTGCTTCCTGCCTGGAAATTCAGTGTGACTAGCTGCGTCACTCTCCTGCTGTCATGTCCTCCTCAATCTATAGCTTCGGTTTGTGGGCCCAAGTAAATCCTTTCTCCCTTTAATTGTTTTTTTCAGATATTTTCTCACAACAACAAGAAAAGCAACTAACACACTAGACATTCAGGAAATGTGAATTAAAATGACATTGAGATTCCATCTAATTGTAATCACAATGGCAGTCTTTAAGAAAACAGGTAACAGCTCAGTGTGATGGTGCATGCCTTAATCCCATTATTCCGGAGGCAGAGGCAGGAGAACTTCAGAGTTCACAGCCTGTATGGTCTACAAAGCAAGTTCCAGGACAGTCAGGGCTACATAGGGAAACCCTGTCTAGAAAAACTAAAAAGGAAGAAACGCATGTGAAGTTAGAGAAGTACTGTGTTACTGCTTCACCTTTACACTTTCCTGCTCATCCTGTAATGGGAACTGAGAGTACTTTCAATGACCAGAAAAAGCCTCCATGAAATACCCTATGGAATCTGCTTTCTTAAGTAGTGTTCTCTGCATAAGTGGATTGAGTGTAGCAGACTTAGTAGAAATCCAATTATGCTCATAACTGGCCTCTTTTCTTCCAGAGAGAAGCTGTATTGACTAGCAAGTATGCATGTTTTAATTTTTTATTGCATTTAATCAATCAATCAATCAATCAATCAATCAGTTGTCTCCTACCATGTAGGTTCTGGGAATCAAACTCAGGTCATCAGGCTTGGTAACAGTTACCTTTACTGCCTAATCCATGTCACCAGCCCATGTGCATGTTTCTGAAAGGAGCAAGCTGGGTTTCTTTCTTTTTTAAAAAGAATGTACAGCTTTAAGCCAGAAAAGAGCATCAGATCCTAGTAGAGATGGTTGTGAGCCACCATGTGGGTGCTGGAAATTGAACTGGGTTCCTCTGGAAGAGTAGCCAGTGCTCTTAATCACTGAGCCATCTCTCCAGCCCTGCAAGCTGGGTTTCTATTTGCAGCTGAACTTTTGAGCTGTGGATATTGCCCAGATTTGTCTATGTTTATTCAGGGGAAGCACATAAATTTTTTGAAGGATAATTGCTCTCTTTTGAGATTTACTCAGGTTACCGAAGAGAGTTTTGTTTTAAGGTAGGACAAATACGTCTCAATATTTAGCTATATGTTTTGTAAAGTCAACTGGTTATAGGTTTATCATTTGTTGATCAAAGAGGCAAACCATCTGGAGCGTATGTAGAATTTTTAGTAGGCTGTAGCAGATTAATAAGAGACCTTCAAGTGAGACCTTTCCTTTGCTTTTGTGACTCTCTGACTTCTCAGAAAGGCACACAATTATTTTTAAATGGCACCAAACTGCTGTATTTTTAAGCCTATCTGTCACATGCATCTTCTATGCCAGTCCCTGAAACTGACTCCCTAGACATTGTCTGTGTAATTCCTATTATTTATACTATTATTTACTACTATTTTCTGTTTGGGTTGTTTTTCCCTGCTTCATTTCCTGAAAGCCCATGTATTCATTAATAACACCAAACATACAAAAGTTACCTATTAATTGATTACTGAGTCAACAGAAAAATGTATTTATAAGGTCCCAAGGATCAAAATACCAGGCTTGGTTATTCCTGAACACAACCCATGTAGTCATTGTGATTTTTTTTTAACATTTTACGCATTTTATTCTGACATCATGTTTTAAAAAAATATGCATACATTTGCATTTATCAACTCCCTTTTCTTTAAATATGATTTCACTTCTGTCCTCCAGACTCTGCTTTCCATACTGTCCATTTGCTGTGAGAGTGTTCACCAGTCACTTTGGCTGGGCTGACTCACCATTAGTTGCATAATTTCTTCTAGGACTTCTGTAACAGACACAACATAGACAGGACTCCAGTCTGTTGGTTTTTTCCTTTATTCTTTCTTTTTAAAATAAGCGTGTTTTCAGGTTCCCATATTTTCTTTGAATATATTATACAACATTTTATTATTTAGAAGGTATTATGTCTCAGGCAAAGGTTTTTTTTTTCTCCATTCAGGAGGTGCTAATGTGTATTATTTTCTAAAAAGATAATTGGTGTCTGTGTGGCCATCATCAAAGAGCACAGAATAGATGAGCTCGAAGGATCCAAGTCTGAAATGACAACAAATTATTTCTACTATAATTTGCCAATTACATGTAACATGCCTATTGTTGAAAAGAATCCACAAAGCCTGGCAAAGAGCTGTCAAAAAGGCATGTGATCCTCAGTGACTGTCACCTGAAAAAACTGAGATGGTATGTCATATGTATTCCAGAGACTCCCTGGTTGTCTGGAGCATGCTTGTTCCCTTTCTGTCACAGAGAATTGATGGATGTCTCCTGAAATCTTGTATGTTTGTAGGTTTTGTTGGCACAACTGCAGGGAAATATTTCAACATCTGGTTGTCACCTATAGTCATTTTTTTTCCAGATTTGTCCAAAGGATTAATAATTCCTAGAACAAGCTCCCCAAAAGAAAAATGATCTATTCTGTGAAAAATATTGTAAGAATCATGATAGACAAGTGCTTCCCAATGTGCATGTCCTAGAGGAAATAGGATTGCTTGCCCACAGTTATGTGAAAATTCTCTGCTGCATTATTGGTGTACAGATGACCATGGATTCTGCATGCATCTGGAGAGAGTGATGAATCATCTTCCCTTTGTGGGAGTGCTGTTGATCACCTTAGAAGGACTTTTGAATATCACATATTGAAAGGAATGCTCTTCTGCAGCCTACTCTGAGTCAGCTGTAACATGCTCTCTACTGTGATGAAAGGTCAAATACTGCTTGCTGGTCCGTAAACTAGACCATCTATGGATGCAACCATTTTCTCTGCTAAATCCAGTACATCTGCTCCAACATACTGACACTTCATGGTAACAGTTATATCTATGTTGATTCTCAACTTGTTAGAAAAGTCCTTGTCTACTTCATATTCGTACTTCAGCCATGTATCTCGATACACTGAGAATTCCATTATTGTTAATAAAGCCATAGTAGTAAATGCTATTAGAGAAATTGTCACCCAACTGGCTGACATCTCCATATACTTGTCAAGAACCTTGGCAACGGCATTCATCTCTTTCACCAAACTTAAATTGTTTTTTCCCCCAACTTAGTCACCTTGTCTTCAGAAAAACCTCCCTCTTCCTACATATAGTCATGATTTTATTGGGCCAGGGCACACACTTGCCATGACACACATTTAGAGGTTAGAGAACCATTTGCAGGAGTTAGTTCTCTCCTTCCATCATATAGGTCCTTGTGCTACTGTCCCAGCTACCCACTATGTTTCACAGAAGCCTAGATCATTATGATTGTTTGTACCCATGGTTTTGTTTTATGGAATTATACCTTTACTTTTTTAAAAAATAGTTTTATATTTTTTGAAATTAAAATATAATGACATCATTTTTCCTCTTTCCTTCTTCCCTCCAACCCTTCCAATGTAACCCCTTTGATCTCTCTCAAATTCATGGCCTCTTTTTCTTTAATTGCTGTGTTTTATAATATAACACAATATATAAACTCAGCCTTCTCAGTCTATATCATGTTACTTGTACGTATATGTATATGATTTCAGGACTAACCATTTGGTATTGGATAACCAATTGTGGGGCTCTTCCTAGGAGAAGACAATTTCTCTTGCTTTCAGCATTTCTTAGTTGCCTATAGTTCTCTGTCATCCTTGTTCAGGTCTTATTTAAGCAGTCATGTTGATGAGACTTCACAGGTGTAGCTTCTCTGGCATTTCTAGGAAACACAATCTCACAGCAAACTTCCTATTCCTCTGATTCTTAAAATTTTTCTGCCCACTCCCCTTTTGCTATGATCTCTAAGCCTTCAGTACAGGAATTGTGTTGCTAGATAGATCAGTTGGGGCTGGGCATCACATAATCACTTGTTCTTTGGATTTTGATTGGTTGTGTTTTTTTTTGTAGTGGTCTCCTGTTGCAAAGAGATGTTTCCTTGATGAGGGGTGAGATCTGTACTTATCTGTAGGGAAAAGGACAAATATTTATGATGTAGTTAAAGATTATGCTGATTTAGTAATGTTGTGGTTGTAGGTTCTCCTCCAAGATCTATGACTTCACTAGTCCTGGTAGCTGATTAGTTTTCCAGTACCAGGCATGATTTCCTTCTTGTTAAGAAGGTCTTAGTCCAATTAGAGAGCTATTGGTTACCACAAAGGTATGTGTGCCACTATTGCACCCTTAGGGTTATCATACCATGCTGGTCATTGTTGTAGTTCATAGACATTATAGCTAGGTAGGACTACTGTTTGCTTCCCTTTCTCGGAAGCTGGCATGGCACCTACTGGTAGCATAAAGGTTAGTCCTCAGGGAGGAGGCTTTCAGGTCAGATCCAGTTCTGATCTTCTAGGTCCTGTGTCTGAAGTAAGTGGTGGCTTCAATAATATGGACTCACCTTCAATCTCTGAGAGGCAATCAAAGGCAACAATATAATGTTTTGGGAGTCTCTTGGACAGCTCTCATCTACAACTCAAAAGGAGGCTTCTCATGCCTGCTGTTTGGTTTTGTGTGTGTGTGTGTGTGTTTTGCCTCTTGGGTGGACCATTCATTGTTAGCATAGATGGGAAAATGAATAAACAATATATACATGTATATATGTATGTATATATATGTATGTATTATATGTAATTTTAGATAAATAGATGATTCTTTATGATTTTTTTCAAACATCCTTATAGTTATTTCACCCTCCTCCCTCCTTTTTCTGTATTTGTTACCCTTCCCCTCCATAATTAAAGGCCCCTCATTTTCCCCATTCAAATAATTTGTATACTGCTATTTCCATTTCTATTGCTTCCTTAATATGACCTCTTTTTACTTTCCTGTTTTCTGTAGTTACTCCAGTTTGTTTACTAACATCTGATTATTTGTAGCCAGGAAGCTAAAGAAGTGTCCTTCTTTATCTCTTCTGATTAGTTTTAGTTTGAAATCTGTTTTGTCAGATATTAGGATGCAGTGCTTGCTTGCTTTCCTGGTTCCATTTAATTGAAGTACTTTTGTCCATCTTTTCACTCTAAAGTGCTGCCTATCTTTAAAGCTAGGATTTGTCTCATTTAGACAACAAATAGACAGATATTATTTCTTGATCCATTCATTCAGTCTGTGCTTTTTGATTGGAGAATTGAGGCCATTAATATTTAAAGATATTACTAGAATGTATATGTTGGTTGTAGTCATTGTGTTGTTGGTTTTTGGTGTTGTATTCTCAGAGTACTTTGTGTTTAAGTAATTATGGCCTTATCTGTTTTCTTTCTACAATCCTTTAGCTATGCTTGTTCCTCTCTTCATCCAGGAGTATTGCTTCCTGTATTTTCTTTAGTTTTGGTCTGCTGGATATGACTTTTTAAAGGCTGTTTTTAATATCATGGAAAGTTCTTCTTTCTCCTTCAACTATTAGCAGATAGTTTTGTTTGGCACAGTAGTGTAGATTGATAGTTGTGGTCTTTTAGGACTTGGGATGCTTTGCTCCAGGCTCTTGTGGGTTTCAAAGGTACCATTGAGAATCAGCTGTTATTCTGATAGGCTT
>LZPO01057485.1:1957687-1968710 GCA_001675575.1 Neotoma lepida
TCTCGTCTCGTCTCGTTTTGGGATGGTCCCGCTCACCGTCTAGCTGTTCACTGCGATCTTAGAAGGCAGAGAATTCATCACTGGATTGCTTTCGTGTCCATCCTTGCTACCTTCCCCCTTGTCCATGAGTTGCTTGTAAATAAAGCTATTTTGATAAAAATATAATAATTGAGCTAGCTGTATAAATACAACCTACATGTTATATATATGAGATTATTCCTATTCCTGACTAGTTACTGTAATTGTATAAATAATGAAGTTAATTCTGACTCATCAGGAATAAGTTCAGTGGTTTCAATGTATAGAACAACTCGTTCTGCATACTGAGAGTCGGTAACCATATTAAGAGGTTCTGTAAAATCCATTAATACCATGAGAATAGCATATAATCCTGACTTTCAAACAAAATCATAAGGGCTTTGAGCTACTTTACTTAAATTTCCTGATTTATTTGCATCAGTATAGAATGTAGGGGCTCCAGATATTGGTGTTCCCTGTACAACGTGAGGAAAGACCCAATTGATTCTTTTATAAACTGAAGTCTCTTGCTTTTGGGATATTTGTTGTTAATCTCTCCCAAAAAATTACTGCAAGCTCTTTGCCAATGTTCATTTTCTGTCCATAAAGAGGAGATTTCAGCATTAGTAAAAGGTACTACAATTTCTGTTGCGTCCATTCCTGTTAACTGACAAAGTCTCAATTTAGAATCCATTTAGAAAACTTTTCTACATAGGTCTTTAATTTTTTGCTCTGTTTGTGTGGCAAAAATATCCATTCCAGGATGTTATCTTTTCTCTGCATAAGAATTCCAGTAGGAGAATGGGTAGAAGGTAGAATAACTAGGATACAATCAAGCTCTGGATCCAAGTGATCCACATGTGCATCCTGTAATTTTGTTCTATCCCAGAGCCAATTCTCTTTAAGCTTCAGCTGATAATTTTCTTGAACTATTTAAGTCCTTGTAACCTTGTAAGGTTTGAAATAAATTACTTAGTTCTTGAGCTGTTAATCCAATTATGAGCTGTAGCCAGTTAATGTCTCCCAATAATTTTTGAAAGCCAGACTCTTAATCTCAGGGTCATGGATTCGTGCCCCACGTTGGGTGCCAGATGATAAATGATTTCTTTACTGTTTATTATCAAACAAAATATGTGCACAAATATTAAAGAACAAATGAGGAATCTAAACTGAGTCACAAGTCACCACTTAGACCTAACTTTTCTTACTCCTCACTTGAAAAGACTGCCTCTCCCTCAGTCACATCCATCCCCAATGAAAATACTGCCTCTTGGACCAAAATGCTCCTTCCAATTGGCTAGCGGAGCAGTGACAGAATTCCCATAATAGAGAGAGTAAGAGAGGGAGAGAGAGAAAGAGTAAGAGAGAGAGAGAGAGAGAAAGAGAGAGAGAGATAATATTAAGATACAAGATTAAAGTTCAGAGCTAGAAGCCAGGTGGTGGTGATACTCGCCTTTAATCCCAGCACTTAAAACACAGAGGCAGGCAAATCTCTGAGTTTGAGGCCAGTTTGGTCTACAAAGTGAGTTCCAGGATAGCCAGGACTATGTACAGAGAAACTCTGTCTCAAAAACCAATATAATTGGGGGCTGGAGAGGTGGCTCAGGGGTTAAGAGCACTGACTGCTCTTCCAGAGGTCCTGAGTTCAATTCCCAGCAACCACATGGTGGCTCACAACTATCTGTAGTGAGGTCTGGTGCCCTCTTCTGTATACATAATAAATAAATCTTAAAAAAATCCAATATAATTAATAATTAATAAAAAAACAAAGTTCAAAGCTGGAAAGATGGCTCTTGCTCTTGCAGAGGACCAGGGTTCTATCCGCAGCTCTTATGCTGACAGACACCTGTACTGTATTTCCAGGGTATCTAACAGACATCTCTTCTGGGCCTCCATGGACACCTGTAGCAGGGGTCCTGTGCTGTTGTTCCCTTTGGGGGAGGGGGCCAAGTAGGCACGGAGTCAAGCCACACAGACTCCGGGAGAATGTCTGAAACAACAAGCTCAGTTTATTCAGGAAGAGGCAAGCCTTATATACCCTCCACCCCACCCTGGGGGAAGGTCTGACGAATATGCATCTGCTGGTGTGACATGGCTGCCTCTCATTGGTCCAGATCATCTCCAGCTCATGTTTCAGCTGCTGTTGCTAAGGCCCCTAGGTAGACCCAGGCTGGCTCTCAGAATGTATCATTTTTACTGGTTTGGGCCAGCTGGCCCTCAAGCCTCTCAGGGATGAGTCATTCCACAGACACCAGGCATGCATGTAGTACACATAGATACATACAAGCAAAACACTCATATACATAAAATAAAAATAAATAATTAAAAACAACAATGTTGTGAGTTGGGGAAATGCTCAGGGTGTCCAAAATTTGGTGGCTGAATTAGGATTCCCCAGCACCCACATAAATGCCAGGGTGAGTGTGGCAGCCCTCCTGGAATCCTGGTGGGAACAAGCTGACTAGCTGAATTGGCTAGCTCTAGGTTCATGAAGAGATCTTGCCTCAAAATATAAGGTGGAGAACAACTGAAGAAGACACTCAACATCAACCTCTGGCCTCCACATGTACACAAACGTTCACCTATACTCATATACATTATTATGCATGTACACACACTACACATGTATCCACATACAAACAAAGAGTGGAATCCTATGAGCTTGTGTAAATAGAGTTATATATCTACAAACATAATCAAGATAAGATAAAGAAAAGTTATATCAAACTCTAAATTTCTTGATTCTCTTTATAGTCAAACCCCACCCCAATCATTGAGATAACTGATATTTTTCGGTCTCTATAGTTTTGCATTATCTAGAATATTATAAGTGGAGCTTTGCATTATATAGCCTTTGATTTAGCTTCTTTTACTCAGTATAATGCATTTTAAATTTACCTTCATTGTATATGTCACAAGCGCATTCAATTTCATTCCTGATTAGCACTCTATTGTATCACAGGTTATCTATCCATTTACAATGTTGCTTCCACTTTTAGTTATTATAAATAAAACAGCAATAAAAGTTATGTATGAATTTTACTGTGAATGTAAACCTTAAATTATTTTGCATAAATAGGTAGAGGTAAGATTGCTGGACCACAGAGTACATTTCTGTTTAATTTTATAAATTTTATAAAAGAAACTTCCAAATGGTTTTTAGAAGACACCACGTTATTTGTCTACTTACTAGTAATAATATATGAGAGTTAAACTTACTCCTTTTCCTCACCAGTGCTTAATGTGGTTTCTAACATTTTAGTCAACTTAATATATACACGTATATATCAATATCAATATATTAGCTAGATCTCATTTCTACACATATATATCAATATCAATATATTAGCTAGATCTCATTTCTATCTGAAGTCTCTGGGAAGAACATGCCTTTAAGTTCACTGGGACTGGTTGGCAGAATTTATGTATTCTTTTTCAAATACATAATTTGCAAATATTTTCTACTATTATTTGCTTCTTTCATATACTTTCTCCAAGCTCTACTGAAGTGGTATTTACAAATAAAAACGGTATACCTGGAGGGTATATGATGTGATATTTTTGATATATGCATACTTTGTGAAATGTCTATCCATTAACATATCTGTTGCCTCATGTGGTAATTATATTTATATTTGGTGTGGTGAGAATGATGAAGATCCTTTTCTTAGCAAATTTCAGGTATATAATACATTACTGTTAAATACACTTACCATGCTGCCCATTAAATATTCTGACTTTATTCATTTTACAACTGAAATTTTGTACCATTTGATAACTCTTGTCAATTTCTTTCACAGCCCTGGCCCATTGTAATTACACTTGTACTCTATTTCTATGAATTTGAAATTTTTAGATTCCATATATGAGATAATAGATGTTCTGGTTAGTTTTAACTGTCAATTTGATATAGCCTAAAATCAACTGGGAAGAGAGTACTTTTTAAACATATTTTTATTGATTATTTGCAAATTTCACATAATGCATCCCAATTACTCTCACCTTGCAGTCCTTCCAGGTCCAGCCTCCACCCTTGTGGCCTCCCCCACAAAAAAAGATTTAAAAAAAGTCCAATTTGTGTTGTCCATATAGTCACTGGAGCATGGCCAAACTCCTGGTTGCCTGCCCCTTAAAGAAAAGTGAGTCCTTCCCCACATCCCTGCCAGTATCCATCTATTATGGAGAGTTACACTTGAGCATCCTTATCACAATTTTTAAGAGTTCTCTTCAGTGGCTTCCTGTTTAGTTTGTTACTTCTTTTTGGAGGTGGGGAGAGAGGTTGTCACAGAAGCTTTCTAAGTCTCTCTTTCTCAACTGTGAGTCTTCATCAATACCACTGCAGAAAGAAGCTTCCTTGTCCTTTACAGTCAGCAGGAGCACAGATCATGGATTTCCACATGGTGTCTAGCAACAGCACAGACCACAGACATCAACATGGCCTCTGGTGCTAGCACGTGCCATGTACCTCAGCATGGTCTCCTGTGACAGTATAAACCACTAACATCAATTTAGCCCCTGGCTTCAGCAGGACCATAGACTGCAAGACGAACTTCTAACCAGTCTTATTAATAAACACACAGAACAAGAAATAGGGGTGAAAATCTGACAGAGATCAGAGGAATTAGGAGCAAGCCACCACTAGCCTCACCTCACCAACGCTGCCGCTACTTCCAAGGAGTGAAGTGAAGAGAGTGACTTCCAGTCTAATCCGGCTTTTTATGCCTGTCCATTTTGCTAACTCATTTCCTATCCTCACCAAGCTACATCACTTTCTGTCTTGTCTGCATGGACCTTCAGAACTCTATGGCTGATGCTGGGATTAAAGGCGTGTGCCACCACCCCCTTCCCCTAGTTCCCAATGTGACCTTGGAGTCACAGAGAACCAAACGGATTAAGGGTGTGTGCTACCACGACCTTCCACTAGTTCCCTACAGAGAACCAAACAGATTAAGAGCGTGTGCTAACTTGCATGACTATTGTTTTACTACTAGTGGCTGGCTGCCCCGTTTTTCCTCTGATCCTCAGATAAATTTTATTGGGGAACACAGATAAAATATCACCACAATAGACCCCAACATGGCCTTCAGCAGCAGCAGCATGGATCACAGACATCCATATGGCACTGGGTGGCATCATGGCTCATGGATATTAACATGTGCCAGTATCACTGGCAGGCAAGGGCAGAGGCAGAGACAGTCCAGCTGGTCTCTCCCTGGGGCTCAGCTGGATGGTGAATGTCACGGCTCAGCCCCTCCATATCCCTGGGGAGAACCACACTGAACCAGGAGTCTGTCAAAGCAGGAATTCAGCCAGGCGGTGGTGACGCACGCCTTTAATCCCAGCACTCGGGAGGCAGAGGCAGGCGGATCTCTGTGAGTTCGAGGCCAGCCTGGGCTACCGAGTGAGTTCCAGGAAAGGCGCCGCCAAAGCTACACAGAGAAACCCTGTCTCGAAAAACCAAAGCAGAAATTCGTTTTATTGCATCAGGCATTGGCTTATATAGGGTGGGGTAAAGGGGAAGGGGTCATGGGGTGAAGTGGGATGGGGTAAGGGTTGAGGGCCAATGAAATTTTTCCACAATAGCGGTAGCTAGGTAGAGGCAGTCTTGGGGGTTGGGCTGTGCTGAGTCACTCCTAGCAGGAGTCATGGTCCAAAGACAGGTCACCAAACTCGAATTAGGCTCAGGAAGTTACACTGGGTCTCACGCCCGGACCTTACAAGGCCCAACAAACATGGCTTCAGGAATTTTTTTGTTTTTGTTCTTTTTTTGAGACAGTGTTTATCTGCATAGCCATGGCTATTCTGGAACTCACTATGCAGAATAGGCTGGCCTCAAATTTACAGAGATCTGCCTGCCTTTGCCTCCAGAGTGCTAGGTTTAAAGGCATGCACCACTGTGCCCAGCTTGGAGCAAGTCTTAATGAGGAATTACCTAGATCAGGTTGTGGACATGGCATAGACATGTCTGTGAAGGATTGTCTTGATTGTTAATTGATATAGGAAGATCCAGCCCATTGTGAGCAGCATTATTCCCTAGGCAGTAGTTAATGAGTAGTATAAGAGTGGCGAAAGATAGCTGAGAGCCAGTAAGGTTGCATGCATTTGTTTCTCTCTGGTCTGTACCATGAATCTTAAAAGGTCTTATAATAAAAAACCCAGAGCCAGATACTAGGGTGAGAGCTGAAAGATCAGAGAAACAGACCAGCCAGCCACTAGCTTACCTCTATGAAATCCTCAGCCTCAAGAGAGTGAGTACTTGTTTCCTCATGCCTTATATACCTTTCTGTGTCCTGGCATATTACTTCCTGAGATTAAAGGTGTGTGCCACCACTGCCTGATTCTGTTTCTCTCATGTAGCCCAGTGTGGCCTTGAACTCACAGAGATCCAGATGGATCTCTGTCTCCTGAGTGATAGGATTAAAGGTGTGTGCCACCACTACCTGACCTCTATGTCTAATTTAGTGGCTAGCTCTGTCCTCTGATCCCCAGGTAAGCTTTATTGGGGTACACAATATATCACCACATTTCCCCTTTTTTGTCTAAAATAATAAAAGAAGGTTATAACTAATATAAGAAAAACTATATACAATAAGTACAATAAGTGTATACAATATATACAGTCAAGGATTATATTAACAATGTCCAGCCAATTAACATTTCACAGATTCAGAGAAAATACTCCATTATTTATCCTATTTTGGTGAGTCCAAAATGTTGTACCTAATTCACTTTCTATCCTAACTTGTATTACCAACTGAAAACTATCTTTTGATATCTTTCAAACTTATACACTTTACACATCTTTAATAAGTTCCTTTTCTGAATTTGTTAACAAAGAAAACTGTAACTATAACTATCTAATCTTCAACTTCCTCAGAGACCTGAGAAGGAAATAATATTAACTGAGTAAGCAGGAAGTGCAAACAAGTGACTTCCAAAAAATGTGAGAAATGACAGAAACAGCTGACTGCCTGAATAGTCACCCAAGATTTCACTGCAATGTTGGGGCATCCATCTTTGGCCTACAGGCCTAGCATACCTGACAGACTTTTTTGTGAAGCAGGATTTTCTGAAGGGCCTTTCTACCTTGTCTTGGAAAGGATTGGCAGCCCTTTCTTTTGTGTCCTGCTTGTCCATTTTGGACAACATAGTGTCAGCAGTTGAGGCAAGGGTACTTTCTTGCCCAGTGGCTAACTTTTGCCACCACAAAGAAAGTAAACTCCATATGGAGTTTCTTTGATGCCCATCATCTTCTCTGAAGTAGATTGGTGCTGCCAGGAGCAGACATGTCTCATTGTCATAAAAAAGAAAAAAATCTATGTTATTAAAACATCTTATATGCCATATTCTGCAAATCTCTGAAGTGTTTGAAGATGACCTGTCTATCTAAAATATATTTCTGTTTAACCTTGAAAACATACCTAATATGACTACAAGTTTGGTTGTAATGACTAACTACTAACTTTCATTTCTTTATATCCTAATTAGTTGGTAATAATAGCTTTCAAGGACTAGAAAATTGCATTGCATTGTTAAATGAGCTGTATAGGTACAATACCTTGAACAAGATAAGAAATATATGTATAGTATTTTATAACAAAATCAATCTCAAATTTGTATCAATATACATAATTTGTATATAATATAAATAATCCAATCTTATGTGAAATATTTAAAACCAGTAGTTGCTTTTTAAAAGTAGATTCAATAATCTACCGTTTAGCCTATCATTTCTATATCTTTTTTTTCAGAGTAGATTCAATAATCTACCTCCTATCTATATCCTCTTTTTTTCTTTTCTTTCTTTCAAGAACCCTGATTCTAATTCTAATTTTAATACACTGACTCCAGTTTGTGCAACCAATATATTTCCAGGGTGTAGGCCCATCCACTGGAGAATAGTCATTCTACAAGGAGCTGCTCTTTTAAAGAAAAGTAAGTCTCCTTCCCCTAGAAACCATCAACTATCCATAGCTCCTCAGTTAGGGGTGAAGGCTTGTGAAAACCTCCCTTTTATATTCTAGAATGTTGACTGGCTTGATCTTGAGCAGACAACCATTGATCCACTAACTTCTGCCAACTTCAGAAAGAAGCTTCTCTGGCCAAAGTTTAGAGCTGCATTAATTTGTGGAGTACATTGCTGGCACAGCTGTGCTGAGATGAAAGGTGATATTCTCAGAGCCCACTGACTCTAGCAAGGAGAGATGAGTGGGAGTGCTGTTCTCTGCAGCTTGTGTTCTTGGGGTTTTGGTGGTCAGAGGTCTCCTCAAACTCATTCAGGCTGTTGGAAGAACATAATTCCCACAGCTGCGGAACTCCTGAAGGCTACATCTCCATATACATTTTCATCCACTTATCTAGAGATAGACACTTAGGTTTATCCCATATGTTTCCTATAGTGACTAAATACTAATACATATGTGTAGGCGAAGCTTTTCCATCCTGACCACCTGCTCCCTAATAACCAACACAGAGGCTTAATATTAATTGCAAATGCTCGGTAGATAACTCATGTTGTTTGGTCTTTGGTCTCTTTTGGGGAGGGGTGCCACCTAGCTCCCAAATAAACATGGAAGTTTATTATTACTTATGAGTGCCTGGCCTTAACTTGGCTTAGTTTCTAGCCAGCTTTCCTTACCTTAAATAATCCCATCTACCTTTTGCCTCTGGGCTTTTCCCATTCTCTAACTTCTGTAAATCCTACTCTTATTCCATGGCTTGCTGTGTAGCTGGGTGGCTGACCCCTGGGGTCCTCCTTCTTCTCTGGCTCCTAGATCTTATGTCTCTCCTCCCAATTTTTTCCTTCTATATATACTCTCTGCCTGCCAGCCCCGCCTATCCTTTCTCCTGCCTTGCTATTGGCCAGTTCTTTATTAGACCATGAGGTGTTTTACACAGGCACAGTAACACAGATTCACTGAGTTAAACAAATTCAACAGTTTAGTACACAAAAGTAACACACCTTAAAATATTCCACTACATTTCCCCCTTTTTGTCTAAATAAAAATAAAGATTTTAACTTTAACATAGTATAACTACATACAGCAAAAGCAGTTATCAAGTAGGAATTAATTTACAATATTCAGTCCATTTGTAGTTAGCATATTAAAAGAAATAATGCATTATCTATTCTATCTTAGTGAATCTAAAGTTTTATACCTAATTTACCATCTATCATAACTAAGAAAAACTGCAACTATAACTATTTATTCTTCCACTCCATCAAAGACCCAGAAGAATGTAATATTATCTAACAATAGAGACATTTGGCTGCCTGGACAGTCACCCAAAGTTCCTCTGCAATGTTGGGGCATCCATTTTCAGCCTACAGGCCTAGAGTATCTGCAGACTTTTTTATGAAGCAGGAATTTTGGACTGTCCTGCTTTGTTTTGGCAAAGTTTGTCAGTCACTTTCCTCTGTGTCCTGCAGAATATCTGGCAGACTCTTCTGTGAAGCAGAAATTTTGAAAGGCTGTCCTGCCTTGTTTTGGCAAAGTTCAACAGTCACTTTCCTCTGTGTCCTGCATGTCCAGTCTGCATAGCACATTGTCAGCAGTCAAAGGTAAGAACAGTTTCTTTGCCTAGAGACTAACCTTGCCACAATGAAAGCAAACTCTATAAGGAGTTTCTTCAGTGCCCATCATCTCTGAAGTAAATTAGTGCTGCCAGGAGGAGATGTGTCTCATTGTCATGAAAAGTCCTAAGTTAACAAAACATTTTAAATGCCATATTCTGTAGGTCTTTGAAAGGCTTAAAGACCATCCATCTATCTAAAATATATCACTATATGATCTGAAAAGCATACCTAACATATCTACAAATTTGATTATTATAAATGACTAACCACTAACCTATGTTGCTTGATTGTCCTGTATAGTTTATAATAATAGCCTTCAAAAATTAGAACTTCACCCTATATTTCCAAATGAAATGCATATGCACAATACCTTAAACAAGAATAGAAACATATATACAATATGTTCTAACAAATATACAAAAATCTTTTAAACAAGAGTAGAAACATATATAGTTTAACAAAAATAACTTTAAATTTGTATCAATATTCTCTATTCCCCTAAGTAATAACAAACATCCATAACTCCTCAAATAAACAAAAACCACCCACATCCCCCAACTCTTGGGAATGTGGGCATAGGTTTCTCCATACTTCTTTCTGCTGTCTGTGGACAAAGTATCTTTAGGGTCCCAGAGAGAAAATTTTGAGATAATGACTAAGTCCTGGGAAGACCAGCAGTAGCCTTTGCTGATAGATATCACTGTCAAGTCTCAGGAGGTCTCGCCTGATCAAACCTGATCCATATTAATCCTGAAGGAATCCACAGCCTCTCATCTCTTGTGGGAATAAAACTCCAAAGCATTTTTGATTTCCTTTTGACAAATATATTTTTTGACTTTTTTTAAAAGTTAAGGCATTTCTAAAATATCTAGATGGGTTCAATTTAGGAGTCCAGTTCACAATCCCATGTGTCCTAGCAGCTGTCTTTTGCTTCTCAAAAGTCAAAATATTCAAAATCAACACAATAACAAACAGAATCCAAACTACCTGTGCATTTCCCATCTTATATGGCTTTTTTTTCTTTTACTCTATCTTTAAAGACTTTATTGTTTTTAAACTATTTCTTTCTATGACTGTCCATACCCTTTTTCTTTCTTTCTTAAGTCTATGTACATTGTAAAACACACTGGAACCTGTTTAGAGGTGTTTCCATCTGAACCTCTTTTACTGCATCTCTTTTAACCTTTTTTGACTGCACGAGCAAACTTTTAAACTGCTAACCTACACCTGGATTCTCCCTATGAGTGGCTCTCAGCTGGCTCTGGCTTCTTCTCGGGTCGTGAAAGCCAAGCGTGAAACTCACAGCCATTTGGAGGTTTTTCTGACCAGGAACTGTTTTCTACCTTCCTAGAGCTCTCTAGAATGCCAATGCTTACACTGTGGTGGGTGTTTCACTTAGTTTTTTGTTCCTACATCACATACTGGCTG
>LZPO01057485.1:2027506-2053405 GCA_001675575.1 Neotoma lepida
GGAAGGAAGGAAGGAAGGAAGGAAGGAAGGAAGGAAGGAAGGAAGGAAGGAAGGAAGGAAGGAAGGAAGGAAGGAAGGGAGGAAGGAAGGAAGGAAGAAAGGAAGAAAGGAAGGAAGGAAGGAAAAGAAAAGCAACCAGGTGGTGGTGGCATACATCTTTAATCCCAGCACTAGGAAGGCAAAGACAGGTGAATCTCTGTGAGTTCAAGCCTGGTCTACAGAGAGAGTTCCAGGACAGCCAAGGCTACATAAAGAAACCCTGACTGGAGAAACCAAAACAAAGAAAAGAAAAGAAAAGAAAAGAAAAGAAAAGAAAAGAAAAGAAAAGAACAGAAAAGAAAAACCCAGATCAGTAGGTTCTTCTCTAGGGCTTACGACTTCACTAGCTCATGAGTTTTGGCCATATTTACAATACCAAGCATGAATTCCATCCTGTGGAGAAGTCCTCAAATCTAATCAAGAGAACAGTTGCTTACCCCCACAAGCAGTCTTGCCACTATTGCAGCAATGGGCACATCTTCCAGGGCACACTTCATAAAATAACGGTCACTTCCCAGTAGTGCCATAGGCTGGAGGACAAGCCTCGAACACATGAGCTTTTGGGGGGACATTTTATATGTAGACTGTAGTACTCTCTACATATCATGTACATATAAAAACAGAGAAATTATTTAGGTGGGATTTATAAACAAAATGGAAACTAAATTTGGAAATTTCTGTTTGTCCATGTAAAGAATAAAATGTGTTGAGGGAACAAAAACAGGGACATGACCAAGAGATCTTTTGATAAGGAGATTGGAATGAATAAAAGGAAAATAACTGCTTTTCATTATGACAGTGGGAAGTGCCACACACTTCACAGGCCTGGGGCTTGAGAAAAAAATGGTTTAAAAGGAATATCCCAGACCACTAGAAAGTGGTGGGGAGGTAGGATACCTTAATGTTTACTGACTTACTGCCCAGGGCTACTTCATGTCTCTATTTAACGCAACTGGCTTGTATTCTTTGGCTACTCTACCTGTGGTTTTAACAGACCCAAGTGCAGTTTAAGCTATTACTCCAGAGGGCATAGGTTGACAGCATCCACATAGTTTTAACTCTGCAGGCACACAGGATGCATAAGCTATGTATACTTTCATCTAGATTTCTAAAAATTTCTCAGAGACCTGCAGGAATCAGGTAGAGAATACTATAGGAGTGATACTACACCAGAGAACTACCATAAGGACAATCCAAGAGGAGACCCTGGAATAGGGTCACTACATAAAGACCACATAAAGGACTACTGGGGTCATGGAAATAGGGCTGTACCCAAGAAACCAGCAATTCAGAGCCACGGTGTGCTGAAACAATCACAGGTACTATATCTCCCAGTCTGTGAGACATGTGGCATAGGCTCTTCCTAGAAAATTTATGGGAGTAAAGCCTCCTGGAAGTTTGGGAATCTAATTTCATTCCTTTGTGTTCAAAAGGAACGCATGGAATCAAAGAAGATTGCTTTCAAGCCTGAAGACTTAATACTGTCTGTCCTACTGTGTACTGGACTCACCAGGAACCTGCTATTCTTATCTTGCTCCTGCTGTTCCTTCTTGAAGTGAGAATGTCTCCCTGATGCCTATCCTGCCATTGCACTTTGAAAGCACATAATTGTTTAATTTCACAGGCTCACATGGGAGGAGAATTTGCCTTAATATTGTAAACATAATCCTATGTTGAAGTGGGGAGAGGAGAGATTCTAAAGAAAGATACTCATACCTATTCCTTTGGCTATCAGACTGTCACAAGTATTTTTAAACTTGCAAAATTATTACTCTTAACAGGAATGAAAGAGTTGGAGCAGCTGAAGCTGACCTCCATAGAAAAGATAGCAAAGGCTTCCATTCTATATACCTATCAAAGGAATACACGTGAGGACAAAGAACTCTGCCATAACAGGACCCACAAAACCCAACCCTTTTCTTTTTCAAAAGGGAGAATAATTAAGATGCCCATTTTTCTTAGCTAGGACAAATAAAAAACTGTCTCTGCAATAGCAAACTGGAACAAACAGGCCTATATTCTCTTTCACTGAGGAAAGGACTGGGAAACCTGCCCCACAGGTGTATCTAGAGCTACACAGAGAAATGCTGTCTCAAAAAACCAACCAACCAACTAAACAAACAAACAACTGAAGCTGAGCTACATAAAGATGCCAATGGTACAATGGTACCACAATCACTCATTCTTTATAGCAGATAACTGAGCTTCTCACAATAGGCTACGACAAATACCAACTCTTCTCTGACCTGATAAACCATAAAAAAATCTCAGAGTTTAAAAATAGAATAATGCTTCATTTTAAACTATGTTGCTGTTCCCAGTTTCCTATCTTAAGCAGCATTGAGCGGTACAAGAGAGGAAGAAAGAATCTCACAATAGGTGTTATGATGTCGGACATTCTAGAACCTCTGAACTCTGCTTCTGGACTACTAGAGTTGCTGTTGCCTCAGGACTTCCACAACACATCTCTTGCCAGTTGAGCCAAAATGAAGGCTCTACTTTGGCTTTGCTGTGTCTCGTGTTTTGTTTGCAACTGTTGTGTTGGTAAGTCAGATAGCTGGACATCCTTATGTATTCTTTCTTCTCTTCTATGTCCAAAGACCATTCTCCTGTCCATCTCATCCTTATTTTACTTCTTATCCTTTTCTGAACTAGTTTAACTTCTTTCTTCGGTGCCTCCTCTCATTCTCTTCTCCCTCATCTACATTTACATATCCTCTTCAATTCTTTTTACTCCCTTCTCTCTACCTCTACTTTCTGCCCCACCTTTCACTGCATCAGATAGAACATCTTTGTCTATCTTTTCTTGCACAAACCTTGTTCTCTTTTGGTTTTAATGCACAAAGAAGAAGAGACATAGCATCAGGTTGTGGTCATGGTGGGAATACCACACATCTACTCACACAGAAGGAATCACACCATGAAGGAAGTTAGGCCACATTGAATATGCAACAGAAACTTTCTAGCTGAATTTGAGTAGATTAACTAAAAAAATCAGAAAGTTCATCAGCATTGAAAATGTTTTTAATGTTATCTTCATCCATCCCTATTCCTATCATACCTCTTTTCAGGGCCCCAAATACGGAGTCTGAATTCAAACTCATTGATTGAAGATGAATCAACAGATAATTACCTTGACATACCATGGCTGGTATCTATGCCTGAAAATTGCCAGGGTATTGTCCTGACTCGATGGGTGATTCTTTCTACAGCTAATTGTCTGAAGAAATCGTGAGTAGGGGGAGAAAGATGTTCTTGGTCTTGAATATGGTTAAATGAGTTTTTCTTTTTAGGACTCCTGCTGGTGGAGAAACTCAATGAAGAAGATGCTGATAAGAATCACTTTCTGGTACTAAAATCACATAACTGGCCAACATCTTTTCTGTCTTCTCACATTTTATTTTATTTTTTCAATTTCTTTCTCTCTCATTCATTCTTTTGAAAATTAATTGAATATTCACTTTTGTCATGCTCAAAACTAAGTTCTGAGGAGTCATAGATGAAAGATATAATATTTAGGGAAGGAGAGATGTCTCAGTGGTTAAAACGTGCCTGTCACCAAGCCTGATGACCTGAGTTTGATTCCTGGAAAGAGAGAATGAACTCCTGCAAGTTGCCCCCTGAGTGCCATGCACTTGCTGTAGCATGTACATAAAAATAAATGAATACATAAAAATAAATGAATTAATAACATGAAATAATTTTTTAAAAAGATAAAACACCATCTCTATTCTTGAAGACATGTTAGTCTTTCATCAAAGCTAAAGGAAGATCTTTTGTGTCATCTGAAGAGATTGGATCTTATCACAAATACAACAAGAAACAGAAATCATTGTTTTGGGAATGGTAATATTACTAAGGTTATAACCCGAATTTGTCCATAACATTTAATCTTATATCATTTCAGTTATAAAGTCTGGTTCATTTTTCCTCTTTAATGGCATGTCATTTAGTCCTTTATCTTCATTCTTTATGGCCATTGCTTTAATTCAGATATTCATGGTGTTGATTCTGGAATACTTCAATACTGTTCTTGAATCTATTCTCTATATTCTTTTTTAAATAATATTTTAATTATTTTTTTGAGAATTTCATACAATTTATTTTGACCATATTACCCTATCTACTCCCAGGTCCACCCCACCTCCCTACTCACCCAGATTTATGTGCCTTCTCTCTCTCTCTTTATAAGATTCATGGAGTTCAAATTGTGTTGTTCAACTACTCCTGGATGTGGGGCCTGTCCCTGGGTATGGTCATCTTACCATTTAAGAAAATTGACTCTCTTCCCAGCAGCTATCTAATATCAATAGTTCCTCAGCTAGGGGTGAGATTCCATTCTAACCTTTCCCCTTCCATGCTAGTACTTTTGTCCAGCTTGATCTTGCAAAGGTCCTTTGCATGCTGTCACAATTGCTATGGCTTTATATATGCAACTTTGCTGTTGTGTCAGGAAGTCACCCACCACCTCTGTCTCTTAAGATCTTTTTGCCTCCTCTTCTGTGAAGATCTCTGACCCTTGGGATAGAGGTATGAAATAGATGTCACATTAATAGCTGAGCACTCTGCAGTCTCTTATCTTCTACATGCCGACCAGTTGTGGTTCTTTGTTAAATGCCGTCTTCACAAGAAGAAGCTTCTCTGATGAGAGTTTAGAGATGCACTGATATATGGATATATCAATAAGTTACTAGGAGTAGTTTTAATACTGTGTCCATTTTAGCAGAATAATAGTAGTAGGTTTTTCCCTTGGGCCTATGACTTATCTAGCCACAGGTTCTTGGTCCTGTTAATGGTGTCAAGTGTGGGTTCCATCTCATGGAATAGGCCTTAAATATCATCAGAAAGTGGTTGGTTATCTTCACAACACTGAGTGGTGGGCATACCTTGCCAGAACAGTCCTTATTATAGCTTAAAAGATTCACATCTTGGTGAGACTGATGATTACTTTTCTTCTCTGGTAGTGTGCATAGCAGCACCTTCCAGTACTATGAAAGATAGCCAGTAGGGATGAAGCTTCTATGTAGACAAATTTCTTAATGGTCTTATAAATAAAAAAACACAGAGCCAGAAATTGGGGTTAAAGCCTCAGAGAGATCAGAGGAATAAGAACAGCCATATGCTAACCTCACCTCACCAACTCCACAGCTTTCCAAAAGAGAGAGCGACTTCCTGTATATCCACATCTATATTCCTTTCTGTTCTGTTCTCCCATTGGCTCTCTCAGCCCAGCTACATCACTTCATCTTCCTGCCTAGCTCTGTCACTTCCTGTCTGTCTATACAGACCTCCAGAACTCTATGGTTAACTAGTGTTGGAATTTAAGGCATGTGCCACCATACCTGGCTCTGTTCCCAGTGTGGCCTTGAACTCACAGAGATCCAGAGAGATCCTTGCCTCCTAAATGATAGAATTAAAGGCATGTGCTACCGTTGCCTACTTCTGTTGTTTACTTATAGTGGCTGGCTTTTTCCTCTGATCCTCAGGTAAATTTTATTGGGGGACACAGTATATTGGGAGACACAATACATCACCACACTTCCAGGTGACTATCAGCTTAATTTCTCCATGTGTATGACTCAAGTGTGTGGTGTCTTCTATAATAGGGTCTTACCATCAACTTCTGGGAGTAACCAAGATCCATAGCAATAACTTGCAATATTTGGGGAACTGTGGGACACCATTGGTCAACAACTCAAAAAGAGGTTACTAATTCCTGGTCGGCCTTTTAAAAAAATTTATAGCATATGGTGCCTAGTTGGAATATCATCTCTCCATTATATATACATCTCAATTTAAGCTCTTTTCATGTGTGCATAAGTATTTATTTTAGGAAGCTTCTCCATTGCAAGTTTCCTATGGCTTTCCAAAAATACCTTTAGTGTTCGTTATCCATATTAGAAAGTCAGAATATCCCATATTCCATCATCTATCCTGCTTTCCCATCCCCAAGCCTATTTAACACTTCCTGTTCCATTATTTTCCTTCCCCCCTTTATAACACTATATTTATATTCCTTCCCTCGAAAGATCCCCTCCTCCCTCCTAGGTCCCTATTAGTTTCCTAACTTCTATGGATATTCCAAACAAAACACACATACCTAAAAATTCAAAGTAAGATCCACATATAAGAGAAAAGGTATAGTGTTTGTCTTTCTGTATCTAGGCTACCTGATCCAGGATGATGATTTCCAGTTCCCATCCATTTACCTGAAAATTTTATAATTTCATTTCTCTTAACATCTGAGTAACATTCCATTGTATAAATGTACCACATTTTCATTATCCATTCACCAGTTGATGGACATTTAAGCTGTTACCATTTCCTAGCTATTGTGAATGACAATGAACATGGATGAGTAAGTATCTCTGTAGTAAGATGTACAGTCCTTTGGGTATATATAAAGGAGTGGTATAAATGGATTGTGTGGTAGACCTATTTTCAATTTTTTGAGGAATCACCATACTGATTTCCATTGTGACTGCAGCAGTCTGTACTCCCACCAATAATGAATAAGCATTCTCCTTTCCCACATCCACACCAACATTTACTGTCATTGTTTTGAACTTGGCCATTCTGTCTATAGCAAATCTCAAAATATTTTTTATTCTTCTCTCATATATTACATCCTGATTAAAGCTTCCCCCTCCACCCACTCCTCCAAGTCCCTACCCCATCTCCCCTCTCCCCCCCAGATCCACTCCTCCTTCATTTACCTTAAAAAAAAGAGCAGGCATCCCAGGAATATCCCCTGAACAAGGCATAACAAGTTACAATAAGACTAGGCACAAACTCTCATAATAAGGCTGGGTGAGGCAATCCAGTAGGAGGAAAAGAGTCCCAAGTTTAAGTCAAAGAGTCAGAGACACCCCCATTCTCCCACTGTTGGGAGTCTCACAAGAACACCAAACTACACAACCATAATGTATATGCAGAGGACCTAGCTCAGACTCATTTGGCTCCATGGCTTCAATCTCTGTGAGCCCCTGAGTCCTGCTTAGTTGATTCTGTGGAATGTATTCTTGTGGTGTCCACTACCTCTCTGGCTCCTACAATCCTTTTTCCCCTTCTTCTGTGGGGTTCCCCTGGCTCTGCCTAGTGTTTAGCTGTGGGTCTCTGCATCTGCTGATGTTAGTTGCTGGATGATGCCTCTCTGATGACAACTGGTGGAGGTACTGATCAATGACTGTAGCAGAATACAATTAAAAGTCATTTCATTGACTTTTTTTGCCAGTTGTGTTTGGTTGTATCCTGGCTCTCTGGGCTGTCTTGCCTCTAGTTCCTAGTCACCCAGGCTGTATTAGACATGGGCTCCCTCACATGGCATGAGCCTCAAGTTGGACCAGTCATTGGTTCGTCACTCCCACAAGTTCTGTACCACCATTAGCCCAGCACATCTTGTAGGCAGGACAGATTGTAGGTCAAAGGTTTGTGGCTGGGTTGATTGTCCCAGACCCACTGCTAGGAGCTTTGCCTAGTTATGGAAGATGGCCCATTTAGGCTCCATATCCCTCATTACTAAGAGACTTTGCTAGGGTCATGCTCATAGATTCCAGGGAGATTTCATTACAATAGGTCTCTACATTGCCCTCCAGATGCCCCAATTCCAGTTGTCTCTCTCAGTACTCTCTCCACCTATCACTCCCACCCCTACCTGATCCCTCTTGTTCCTATACACAACTGCCCCCAGCCCATTCCTAAAATCTATTCTATTTTCCCTTCCTAGAGATATCCATGCATCTTCCTTGAGCCCTCTTTGTTACTTAGCCTCTCTAGTTCTCTGGATTGTAGCATGATTATCTTTTACTTAACAGCTAATATCTACTTATAAATGAGTACATACCATGTTTGTCTTTCTGGATCTGGGTTACTTCACTCAGGATGATATTTTCTAGTTCCACCCATTTGTCTGCAAATTTCATGATGTCATTGTTTTTAATAGCTGAGTAATACTCCATACTGTGTAAATGTACCACATTTTCTTTATCCATTCTTCAGTTGAGGAGCATCTAGGTTGTTTCCAGTTCCTAGATATTATAAATAAAGCTGCAATGAACATAATTGAGCAAGTGTCCTTGTTGTAGGATGGAACATCCTTTGGGTATATGCCCAAGAATGGTATAGCTGGATCTTGAGGTAGATTCATTCCCAATTTTCTGAGGAACCATCATATTGCTTTCCATAGTAGTTGTACAAGTTTGTATTCCCACCAGAAATGGAGGTATGTTCCCCTTGCTCCACATCCTTGCCAGCATGAGCTGCCACTTGTGTTTTTGATCCTAGCCATTCTAATAGGTATAAGATGGAATCTCAAAGTACGTTTGATTTGAATTTCCCTGATAGCTAAGGATATTGAACATTTCTTTATTTCTCAGCCATTTGAGATTCCTCTGTTGAGAATTCTCTGTTTAGATCTGTACCACAATTTTTAATTGGATTATTTGTTTTTTTGATGTCTAGTTTCTTTATATATTTTGGATACTAGCCCTCTTCCAAATGTGGAGTTGGTGAAAATCTTTTACTATTCTGTAGGCTGTCATTTTGTACTATTGACAGTGTCCTTTGCCTTACAGAAAGTTTTCAGTTCCATGTGGTCCCATTTATTGATTGTTGTTCTTAGTGCCTTTGCTATCAGTGTTCTGTTTAGGAAATAAAAACAAAAAACAAAAAACATTTCACTTACCCCTCTGGCCAACAAACTGCTCCTCTATTAACCCTAGGATTTTCTCACACCCGTCATAGCTGTCTCATCTTCAGTTCCATTGTTTGTGCCACTTTGCTCTCCTTCTTTCCCACCTCTCCATCACATAGTCGTTCATTGTAGTAGCATTGGGAGCTATGGTATGTTACACAGTAGACATTTTTGCCCAAACAACTTTCCTTGCAAATGTTCATTTCAATGATCATTGGTCTGGTTCAAGGCCTCTGGCTTCTGCTACAACATCAATACTGGACCCTCACCAAGACTCCTCTCTGCTCTCCTGCTATTTCCCCGAGTCATGGAAATCCTGTGGTTATGGTTCTGCCACACCCACGCCATTGGAGTCAGCTCTCCTGTATCCATGCCATTAGGGCCAGCTCTCCTGTGCCACCAGGGCTAGCTCTCCCATGCCCACACCATTGTAGGTGCCACCTTGTGGCAGCTGGAGAGGGGTGGGGTCATCTCCTTGGCACACAAGCTGGACCAGTGCCCTGTGAAGCTGTTGGTGAGTGGCCAGGTCAGCTCCGCACTGTCCTCCAACATCAACATGGCCTCAGGTGGCAACCCAGACTACAGATATGAGTATGGTCCTTGGTTATAACACGGATCATGGACATCAACACAGACCTGGCCTGTGTTGAGGGCTGTGGACTCAGACATGGCCCTCAAGTACAGTGGAAGCCCAGATATTACATGGCCTGAGGAGGCAGCACAGGCCACTCATATCAAACTGTTCCTCAATGATGCAAGTGGCAACTGTTGGCCCTCATCATGTGTAGGCAGGGGCTCTGGCTGTCTTTTGCCTGACTCGGGATGCAAGGCAGTAGCTGGAGATCCTGATATTTTTCTTTTGAGGCTATTGTGAAAGGCATTGTTTCTCTGTGTCTTAGGGTTTCTATTACTGTGAAGAGACACCATGACTATGGCAACTCTCACAAAGGAGAAACATTTAATTGGAGTGGTGGCTTACACTTCAGAGGTTCAGTCCGTTATCATCATGGCAGGGAACATAGCAGCATGCAAGCAGACATGGTGCTGGAGAAGGAGCTGATAGTCGTCCAACTTGAGGGCAACAGGAAATGGTCTGATAGTCACACTGAGCAAAGCTTGAGTAAAAGATACCTCAAAGTCCACCCCCACAGTGACATACTTCCTCCAGCAAGGCCACACCTACATCAACAAGGCTTACTAATAGTGTCACTCCCTATGAGCTTATGGGGGCCAATTGTATTCAAACTACCACAAGCCTGGTTTCCTTCTCAGTCTTTTTGCCATTTGTGTATGGGAAGGCTATTGATTTTTATGTGTTAGTTTTGTACCCTGCCACTTTGCTGAAAATATTTATCAGCTGTGGCAGTTTCTTGGTGGAGTTTTGGGGTCTTTAATGCATAAAATAATATCATTTGCAAATAAAGATACTTTGATTTCTTGCTTTCCAATTTGTATCCCCTTGATCTTCTTCAGTTGTCTTATTGCTCTAGCTTAGACTTCAAGTACTATATTGAATAGACATGAAGAGAGTGGAAAGCCTTGTCTTGTTCCTGATTTTGGTGGAATTGCTTTGAGTTTCTCTCCATTTAAGTTGATGTTGGCTATAGGTTTGTTGTAATTTGCTTTTATTATGTTTATATATGTCCTTTGTATCCCTAAGCTCTCCAGGACTTTTATCATGAAAGGCTTTTGGATTTTGTCAAAAGCATTTTCTGCATTTAATGACATGATCATGTGGTTTTTGTATTTCAGTCTGTTTACATGGTGGATTACATTGATCAATTTACACATATTGAACCATCCTTGTATCTCTGGGATGAAGCCTAGTTGATCATGGTGGATGATCTTTTTGATGTATTCTTGCATTTGGTTTGCTAGTATTTTGTTGACTATTGTTACATCTGTGTTCATGAGGGATGGTCTGTAATTCTCTTTCTTTATTGAGTCTATATGTTGTTTGGGTATCAGGATCAATGTGCTCTCATAAGAAAAATTAGGCAATGTTCCTTATGTTTCTATTTTGCAGAATAATTTGAAGAGAATTGGCATTAATTCTTCAAAAGTCTTTTAGAATCCTGTGCTGAATCCATCTGTCCATATGAATTTTTTGGTTGGGAGACTTTTAATTACTACACCTATTTCACCTAGGGGTTTTGGATCAATTTAAATCTATTATCTGAACTTGATTTAACTTTGCTAGGTTGTATATATAAAGAAATTATTCATGTCTTTCAGGTTTTCCAGTTTGGGGGAGTATAGATTTTAAACTGTGTTCTTATGATTCTCTGGATTTCTTCACTGTTTTTTTTTTGTGATGTCCCCATTTTTGTCTCTAATTTTATGAATTTGTATCTTCTCTCACTATCTTTTTATTAATTTGTCTAAGAGTTTATCATCAATATTACTGATTTTCCCAAAGAACAAACTCCACATTTCATTGATTCTTTGTATTATTCTTTTTGGATTGGTTGATTTCAACCCTCAGTTTGATTATTTCCTGCCATCTACTCTTCTTGGGTATGATTTCTTCTTTTTCTTCTAGAATTTCATGTGTGTGATTAAGTTGCTAATATGAGATCTCTCTAAATTTTTTATGTAGGCACTTAGTGCTATGAACTTGCCTCTTAGAACTGCCTTCACTGTGTACATGGGTTTGGGTATGTTGTATTTTCATTGTCATTCATTCTAAAAAGTTTTTAATCCCTTTTTGATATCTGTCTTGATCCATTTTTTAATTCAGTAGTGATTTGTTCAGTTTCCATGAGTTTGTATGCTTGCTGTTGTTTCTACTGTTGATATTCAGTTTTAATCCATAGTGGTCAGAGAGTATATAGGTTTCTATTTCAATTTTCTTAAATCTGTTGAGGCTTGTTTTGTGTCCAAGTACATGGTCAATTTTGAAGAAAATTCTATTACCTACTAAGAAGAACACATTTTCTATTGTGTTTGGGTGAAATGTTTTGTTATTATGTATTAGGTCCATTTGCTTTATAATGTCAGTTAGTGCCAGTATTTCTCTTTTTAGTTTTTTTTGGATGACCTGACCTGTCTATTGGTGAAAGTGGGGTATTGAAGTCACCCACTATTCCTGTGTCAGGGTCAATATGTGATTTTAGCTGAAACTGTTTCTTTTATAAATTTTGTTGCCCTTGTGTTTGGTGCATAAATGTTTAGAATTGCAGTATTCTCTTGGATTTTTCCCTTGATAAGTATATAGTATCTTCTTGTACCTTGATATATATTTAATTCTATGATTTTGTTTAAAATATATTCTATACCTTTGAACTTGGTTTCTGACCTACTATTCATAGATTTGGTCTTTTTCTAGTGTTCCAGATTTCCTGGATGTTTTGTGTATGGAATTTTTAGATTTAACATTTTATTTGACTGAGGTATATATTTATTCTACCTTGTGTTCAATGCCTGAGATTCTCTCTTCCAGGTCTTGTACTATTTTGGTGAGGTTTATATTTGAGGTTTTTGTTTTTACTTCCTAAGTTTTTCATTTCCAGTTTTGTAGTCAGACTTTTTCATCGGGACCATCAGCTCCCCAATAATGACACGGAGACATATTAATTATGAAAGCTCAGTCAATAGCTTAGTCTTGTTTCTAACTAACTCATAACTTAAATTAACCTGTAGATGAATTTCTAAATGGTCTTATTAAATAAAAAACAAGGGGCCAGAGACAGGTGTGAAAACCTGATAGAGATCAGAAGAATAGAAACAGCCACCAGCCAACCTGCTCACCAACACTGCAGCTTCCAAAGAGAGTGACTTCCTGTCTACCTACAGTTAAATGCCTTGCTGTTCTGCTATCTGATTTGCTCTCTCTTTCCAGCTACATCACTTCCTCTTCCTGCCCAGCTCTGTCAATTCTTGTTTGTCTGTCCAGACCTTCAGACCTCCATGGTTAACTAGTGTTGGAATTAAGGTGTATGCCACAATGCCTGGCTCTGTTCCCAGTGTGGCCTTGAACTCACAGAGATCCAGACAGATCCCTGCCTGCCAGGTGATAGGATTAAGGATATGTACTACCATTACCTACTTCTGTTTTTACTTATAGTTGCTGACCTTTTTCCTCTGATCCTCAGATAAATTTTATTGGGGGACACAAATAAAATATCACCACATTTCCCCTTTTTGTCTAATAAAAAATAAAAAATAAAAAGTTATAACTATAAATTGTATAAGAAAAACTATATACAATTTAGTACAATAACTATACAATATATACAAATGATAAATATATCAACAATGTCTCTTCCATTTGCATTTGACAAATTCAGCAAAAATATTCCATTATCTACCCTATTTTGCTAAGTCCAAAATGTACCTAATTCACCTTTCTATCCTAACTTATATTACTAACAGAAAACTATCATATGATGTCTTTCAAATTTATGCACTTTACATCTCTTAGTGAGTTTTCTTTTCTGAATTTCTTAACAAAGAAAATGTAATCTTCAACTCCCTCAGAGACCCGAGAAGGAAATAATTTTACCTAGTAAAACAAGAAGTACAAACAAGTAACTTCCAAAAAATGTGAGTTGACAGAAATAGCCAGCTGCCTGGACAGTCACCTGAGGTTTTTCTGCAACATAAACTGGACATGCAAGACCCACAGGAAGGTGACCACTGAACTTTGCAAGACAAGATGGTCCTTCAGGTTCTTGCTTCGCAGAGGAGACTGCCAGACATTCTACAGGACACAGGAAAAATGAATGAAAAATTCTAGGCCTATATGCTGAAGATGGATGCCCCAATGTTACAGAGGAACTTTGGATGACTGTCCAGGCAGCCAGCTGTCTCTGTCATTCTAGATTTTGGAAGTTGCTTACAATGCATTTCCTGTTTACTTAGGTAATATTATATCAGTCTAGGGTCTTTGATATAGTTGCAGAGGAAATAGTTATAAATATAAACTAAGTTTTCCTTAGTTATGATAAAATATAAATTAGATATAAAACTTTAGACTCACAAATATAGGATAGATGATAGAATATTTTCTTTAATTTTGCCAAATACAAATAGACTAGATATTGTAACTAATTCTTGCTTGATAACTGTTCTATTATATGTAATTTTACTATGTTAAAGTTAAAACCTTCCTTTTTGATTAGACAGAAAAGGGGAAATGCTGTGGGATAATGCTTTTGTACACTGGTTTAATAAAATGTTGATTGGCCAGTAGTCAGGCAGGAAGTATAGGCTGGATGAGCAGACAAGGAGAATTCTGGGAAGAATAAGTGCTGAGTCAGGAGTCACCAGCCAGACACAGAGGAAGCAAGATGATGAGGTAGAACTGAGAAAAGGTACCAAACCACGTGGCTAAACATAAATAAGAATTATGGGTTAAATTAAATGTAAGGGCTAGTCTGTAATAAGCCTGAGCTAATGGCCAAGCAGTTATAATTAATATAAGCTTCATGAGTGATTATTTTATAAGCTGCAGTGAGATTACCAGGCCAGAGGAACATGGGGCCTGGCAGGACCAGGCAGGACAGAGAAAATTCCAACTACATTAACCTATATCTTTTAATCTATTTTCTTTTATGTGGCTTGGTTACCTTTACTCTGTATTGCCTATGCTGCTTGTTCTGCTTCTCCTCTTCTCTGCCTTTTTCCCCCCAAGCATCCTCTGTGCCTGGAAATCCTGCCTAGCTATTGGCCATTCAGTTTTTTATAAAACCAATCAGAGTGACACATCTTCACAGTGTACAAAAAGATTATTCCACAACATTTCCCCATTTTGTCTAAATAAAAAAAAGGTTTTAACTCTAACACAGTAAAACTATATACAATAAGAACAATTATTAGGTAAGATTTATGTTCACAATGTCCAATCCATTTATATTTTGCAAATTTGGAGAAAGTACTGTATTATCTATCCTATCTTAGTCCAAAGTTTTATACCTAAACCATTTTCTATCATAACTTGTGTTACCATCTCCAAATTATCTTTTTAGACCATAAAACATTCTCCTAGACAAAGAATTTAAGCTTTTATGTTTCTAAACCCCATACCTCCTTGTGAGTTTCTTTTCTGAATTTGGTAACAAAGAAAACTGTAACTATATAACTATCTCATCTTCAACTCCATCAGAGACCTAAGAAGGACATAATATTACTTGAGTAAACAAGAAGTGCAGAGTAAACAACTTCTAAAACTTTAGAAATGACAGAAACAGCTGGCTGCCTGGACAGTCACCCAAGCTTCCTCTGCAATGTTGGAGCATCCATCTTCAGCCTACAGGACTAGAATATCTGACATACTTTTCTGTGAAGCAGAAATTTTGCAGAACTGTCCTACCTTGTCTTGGCAAAGTTCAGCAGTCACTTTCTTTTGTTTCCTCCTTGTCCAATTTGTATAGCATACTGTCAGCAGTCAAGGCAAGGGCAGTTTCTTTGCCTAGTGGCTAGCTTTTGCCACAAAGAAAGCAAACTCCATATTGAGGTTCTTTGATGCCCATCATCCTTTTTTGAAATAAATTGGTACTGCCAGGAGCAGATGTGTCTCACTGTCATAAAAAGCCTTATGTTATTACAACATTTTAAATACCGTATTCTATATGTCTTTGAAGTGTTTGAAGACCACTTATCTATCTAAAATATATCTTTGTATGACCTTGAAAACATAGGTAACATGACTACAAGTTTGATTGTTATAGATGACTAACTATTAACCTATATTTCTTTATTATCCTAAATAGCTTCCAAGGACTAAAACTTTATATTATATTTTCAAATGAGCTGCCTAGGTACAATATCTTAAATAAGAATAGAAACATACATACAGTATAATAAAATAACCTTAAATTTGTATCAATATACAAAAATCCATACCAATGTAAAATACTTGAGACTAGTAGTTGTTTAATAGTAGACCCAACAATCCACTCTGTATCCCATCATTTCTGCACTATATCTCCTCTTTTCCCTTCAGAAAGAGATCTCTGAATCTAATCTCCTTTGTTTATCTTTCTCCCTGACCATGACCAGTAACAATTTGTAACCAATCCCCCTAAACAATGACAAACATCCATAACTTACCAAATTACCAAAAATTACCTCTTGGGAATGTGGGTGTTGTGTTCTCTAGACTGCTTCCTGTTGTCTGCAGATGCTGGCATCTTTGGGGACCCTGACAACATTGAGATAATCATCAAGTCCTGGAGGAGTTAGCTGTTGTCCAGTCTCAGTGCGATGGGATAATGCAAGGCTTATCTGAAGTTGTGGCTGGAGTAGTCTGTGAGGCTGGACCATCTCAGCCAGCAGCCTTGAAGCTGTTCTGGATGCAGAACTGTGAGGAAACTTCAACAGAGGCATTCAGAGGCTGGATCACCTGGGCAACCCATTTTCATTAATGTCTGGTCCCTTGCTCTGAAAACAAAAAACTTTTAAAGATAGCTCTGCATTAACACAATAATGGAATGTGCAATGTGTATAAGTCAGTTAAAGATGATTTTTGTTCTATGTTTGAGCAGGTAAAAGGCATTTGTCAACTTTATACATCCATTTGGACTGCATAACCAAACTGTAGTATAAATCTTTATCCATGGCATATGAAAAGATGGCATGTAGTAATAAGTTATGAGGACTCTGTAGTCAACAAGATTTATACATCTCATCTGGTCTTCAAGCTGTTCTCAGGCAGAGAGATCAGCTTACACATCACCTGTCCTGTAGTCTTTCTTGAATTCCTCTCCCATGGCTGTAGCCAAGATACTTAGGAGGTCTCTCCCAGTCAAATCTGATCTCTATTAACCTGGAAGGAATCCACAGCCTTTTGTTTTCCATGGAAACAAAAGCATAACCCCTTCTTTGTTGTTGTGTTTTTTACACTCTTGCTCTTATGACTCTTTTAGGGGGCCCACCACCCAGTTCCCAAATAAATAGACATGGAGACTTATTATTACTTATAATTGCCAAACCTCAGCTAGGCTTGTTTCTAACCAGCTTTTCCTAAATTATCTCATCTATCTTTTGTCTCTGGGCCTTTTCCTTTTCTTATTTCTGTGTATCTTACTTTCATTCTTATTCTATGGTTGACTGTGTGGCTGAGTGGCCCCTAGTGTCCTCCTTTCCTCCTTTTCTTGCTTCTTGATCCCTCTTGCTCCCTCTTTCCCTCTTTTTCTCCTTCTATTTATTTTCTCTGCCTGCCAGCCCCGCCTATCCTTTCTCCTGCCTTGCTATTGGCCATTTAGCTCTTTATTAGACCAATCAGATGTTTTAGACAGGCACAGTAACACAGCTTCACAGAGTTAAACAAATGTAACATAAAAGAATGCAACACATCTTTGCATCATTAAACAAATGCTTCACAGCATAAACAAATGTAACACATCTTAAAATAATATTCCACAACACTTCCCCAAAGTAATACATTTTTTTGACTTCCATTTTAAAGTTAAGGCCTTCCTTTATATACTTTATACTTTATATATTATATCCTTTAGTATATAGATTGGTTTAATTCAGTAGTCTCTTCCACAATCCAATGTCTCTGAGCAGCTCTTGTCTGTTCATTAGCATTCAAAAAAATTCAAAATTAACAAAGCACCATATAAGGTTCAAACTCCTTGCATTATAATATTTCCCATCATTATGTGGCTTGTTTTTTTATTACTTTACTTTTCTCTTTAAAGATTTTATTATTTTTAAACTATTTTTTATGACTGTCTATACCTTTTTCCTTTTTCTTTTCTTAAGCCTACACATATTGTTAAACACACTGTAACCTGTTTAGAGGTGTTTTCAGTTTGAACCTGCTTTACTGTATATCTGTAACCTTTTCTGTCTGCATGAGCAAAACCTTAAACCATCATGCAGCTTAGCTCATTGTGTACTGGTAGCTCAAGCCTACAGGCAGTAGGCAGGGTATGCATCTTTGTACTATGGCCTGCATGAGAGACTGTGGGACTAGGAGGCTGCGTTTGACTCCATTTTTGTGTTTGGAAACTTTTTTAAAGCTTTCTCAGGTCTTATGTGTCAATATGTGCCCCCACGTTGGATATCATTTGTAGCTGGACTTTTTTGTTGGGTCTGTCAATTCCCCAATAATGACATGGAGACACATTATTAATTATGAAAGCTCCGCTGATAACTTCAACTTGTTTCTAACTAGCTCTTATAACTTAAATTAATCCATATCTTTTATTCTACATTCTTTTATATAGCTTGGTTACCTTTACTTGGTGTTGCCCATGCTGCTTCCTCTGTGTCTCCTCATCTCTGCCCTTCTTCTTCCCAGCATTCTCTGTGCCTGGAAATCCTGCTTAGCTATTGACTGTTCAGCTTTTTATTAAATCAGAGTGACACGTCTTCACAGTGTACAAAAAGATTATTCTGCAGCACAGTTTTATCTTAGTTTGGGTTTTCTTTAGTGATTCTATTTCTACTTTCATGTCTATTTTCATTATTCTGTTCCATTGTTTGTTTGTGTTTTCATATACTTCATTAAGGTCCTCTTTAAGGTTCTTGAACATATTCATAATAGCTATTTTGAATTCTTTGTTTTGTCCTTGCATTTTTCAGAGCCTATTATAATAGTGTTACTATGGTCTGGTGGAGCCATATTGTTTTGGTTGTTAGTGTTCATGCTTTTGTGCTGGTGTCTAGGCATCCAGAGTTGGGATGATTGAGGTGATTCTAGGTGTTGCTATCTGGTCTTGTCTTTTTTGGATGGGTGTTATATTTCTTGATTTCTGTTGTCCTCTCTGGATCTTAGGGAAGTGTGGTGGCTGTGGGTTTCATGGTAGAGAGTGCTTCTTCATGTTAGTTAGTGGCAGAAAGGAGTAGCAGTGGGCTTAGAGGAAAGGCTTAGGGCTTCAGGAAAGAGATAAGAGTATCCTGTCTACACCGAGAGGCAGGTTCCTGGAAATTGTAGATGTGGTGGGAAAAGGGGATTTTGCAAGTAAGGTGCAGTAAGACAAAGAATAATTTGGAGAGAAAGGGGTGAATGGGCTAGGGTAACTTTTGGTTTGAATCAGGAGTTGGACTCTCCAGTGAACAGAACTGAGGAGGGAAATGAGGCATTCTGTAAGCAAGTTGTTCCCAGGCTTAGGGTGAGAACAGAGAGATTAAAATGAAGGACACAAAAGTAAGTGTGGATAACTTACCCAAGTCCCTGCCAGGTTTGGCCACTAGGGGTCCTGGTTAGAAAGTGTTTTGAGTTATCAGGGGTTAACATAAAGGAATGGAAATAGGATTAGGAGCAGTGGAGAGGGTAGAGAGAGACTGTAGGAAGGAGGAAATCTGTGTTCACATCAAGGTTTGGTGGAGTCCCCAGGGAATGGAGGGAGGGTAGAAGACAGGTCCCTGCAAGCATGCTGCTACAGGGATGGGGATGAGACTGGAGAGGTTTTTAACAGAGGACAAGAAGAAGAGTGAAACAAATCACTTGCCTGTATCCAGGACCAGTGTGTCCACTGGGGGCCCCAGGCAGAAGTGTATCTAGGTATCAGTGGCTGACAGAAGGCTGGGTTCAAAGTAAGTTCAGTGGAGTCCCCAGGGATTGAAGGCAGGGTGGGAGGAGAGGCACATACAAGCAGTCTGCTACAGGGTTAGAGATGAGACTGGAGAGATTGTCGTGGAGGATAGAAAGGAGAGTGGAAAGAAACTGCCTATCTGAATCCCAGACTCTTGTGGACACTGGGGATCCCAGGTAGAGAGTCTGGGCTTATTTTTCAACTTGGAGAATGTTAAATCTGAAATAGAGTTTGAATAGGCAGTCCTTCTCTTCTCAATTTATGGGATTCACTAAGATCCAAGCATGCAAAACAATTTTTTGAGGATCAGATAGTTGGTAGTAGAGCTGTAGAAATATAAAGAAACCAAAGGCCATGCTGTGGCTTGGAATTAAGATAATGTCATATAAATGAAAAACTGGGTTATTTTATAACTTTGAACTTGATGTATGATGCCAAACAATGCCTTTCGTAAGAAATTATATGGATAATCAGTTATTATCATCAATTAGATTGTTACACATCCTTCTCTTACCCTAGGAAACTATCACACCTGGATATTTCAGGAGTAAATGACCCAGATAGCATTCCACATGGCCAAAGAATCTGTCTCCACCCTAAGTTTGATCCTCAAGATGAAAATGATCCAGTGAAAGCAGATATTGGCCTGGTCATTCTTGAAGAGCCTCTCTATGGGAATGGAATATCAATATCTCAGTCCTCTAATATATCCTTGAAAAGCTGTTCTAAGTGCCAATACAAAATCTGCAATGTGTATGAATATCAGAGTAAGTAAAAGGAGTCAGGTTACACTATTTTAGCTCTGGCTATATGTCTCATTTTCTAAAGAAATTAAGTCTCTGACATGGGAAGACTAATCTAGAGGAAATAGTGGAAATCCTTAAGTCCATATCACGTTAGTCCATTGAGAGATAAACTGAAGCCTAAGGAAGGAATGTCTCAACTCTTGTTACAGAACTATGTCTATACCCATGTATTTTAACTACTTTTCTTGTTGCTATGAAAGATCTAACAGAGGTTATTTGAGACAGGATATATTTCTTTTGACTCATGCTTTCAGAAAGTTCCATATATGGCTACTTGTCCCCATGTATTGGGCAGAACACTAGCAATTGGAGCACATGGTAGAGGTTGTTTTTCACTTCTTGGTGGTCAAGAAGTAGAGAGAAGGGAGGAGTATAGGAAGGAACAAAGGCATGTCCCCAGTTAGCTACCTCTCCAGCTAGGGTGCACTTCATACCTTTAACTGTATCACAACACTGCTATCATATTCAAGTGATTAAATCATTGTTTTGGCAAGAGTGGTCATGAGCTAAATATTTGAAAATGCTATAAGACATGCCCAGAGTTGGGCTTTACTTAGATACTCCAAGGTGTTTCTTTTGTTGTTGTTGTTTCTCTGAGACAGGCATTCTCAGAAAACAGATGTGTAATGTGTAACAGCCCTGGTTGCCCTGGAACTCATTCTGGCAACCAGGCAGGTCTCGAACTCACAGAGATCTGCCTGCCTCTGCCTCCTGAGCGCTAAGATTAAAGGTTTAGCCACCACACCCTGCAATCCAAGGTGTTTTTTTAATCCAATCAAGTTGATAATCAAAACTAATCATCACAACAGGTTAAGGAAGGTGTGAATGGTTCAGAAAATCCAAGGTAAGGAAATGTCTAAAGAGAGGAGAGAAAGGAAAGGGAAAAGTAGGGGGAAAGAAAGGAAGAGAAAGGAGAATGTCTTGAGATTATGTGATTGAATTGAGAGTGATGACAAACCAAAGTCAGAGATCAAGTGCTTTGGGTTTCAGCATCATCTCTTATGTATACCTTTAGGTAGCAAGAAGCTTGGAACAACGAAAGTAAAGAAGATAGATGTACAAATGCTGGACTTCCCAACATGCCACCATCAGTATTCCTATCTAGAGAAGACTGAGGGCTTGTGTATTCAGAGTCAACCACGGGAAGACTGCTGGGTAATCATACACCAGAGCAATATTAAGAATAGGAAGGAAATGTAAAAATGTAGAATTCTATAAATATGCAAATAAATGTTAGATAACAGGACATAAGGAAGTTGATGCCAGGCTAATATGTGAATCTGGGAAGTTCCATTGTATATTTGAGAAGCATAGACTTTACCACAAGGAAGGCTTTAGATACAAATGAGAAATAATAAAAAAGAATCAATGGACACACAAATACATTTTATCTTTCTGTTTCTAATTTTATTATCGTTTCTTAATAGGTACCATAATGAACACAATATGGCACAGACTTAGCTGTGGAGAGGTTTAAAAGGTACAGATGCAACTCAGTCCACCTATTCATGTAGAAAATCTATATAAAATAAAGCCCCATGCAGAATAAATTTTAGGTACCAACATATCTTGGACAACTTGAAATCACATACACAAATACTAGTGAATAGACTTCAAGGGAAGTAATAACTTGAACATAGATATCTGGACTGAGTTACTGAACAGTATGATCAGCCTTGAATGCTAAGTCTTAAGAGATGAGAAGTAACTTAAGCAAGAACAGATGTAACATTGTTCAAAATTGTTTCAAATTGAGATGAGGAAATAGCACATGAAAAGTTACAGAGTTAGTAGCTAGGTTTCATAGTGGATAGTTGCAAGGGATGAGATGAATACCAGTACTATTTTTGGAAATATATATATTGAATATCAGGCCTCATGTTAGTTTCTAGAAACACATGGTTGCAAAAGAACTTCAAGTAAGCACTTAAGGGACTGATGTTTATTTGGTGAGATAGAAAAGAAATATCTGAGACTAGTCCTTAGAATGTCAGTCTGATAGGGGAGATAAAGGAGCCAGAGTGCTCACAAGCATCAAAGGGCTTACAGTAGAATGGAGGTGCTAGAAAAATCATCCTGGGTCCCAGCACCCAGAGCTCACGTTCTTATACAGAAGGCAGAGAATAGTAGCTCAGGAGGACAAGTATAATAGATACTTGTACAGTATGAAATTAGCACTGAGAGTAAAAGAAAGATTAAATTAAAGTGTGTTGAAGTTAATATTTCAACTACTATTTAAAGATAAGTAGCCATTTACCAAATCGGATACAAAGTATAAAATGAAGTGATGGCATTCAGGTCATAGGGAGCAGAGTAAGACAAGTCTGGAAAATGTAAAAATGCCTTGATTTGGGGGGAAAAGTGGAGTACAAGGGAGGAGAGAAGTGAGAGACAAATAATCATGGGACAGATTATGAATGTGTTATTATCTTATTAACATAAGCATACTGTATTATTTTGAGAATGGGGGGCCATGCAAAGATTTTGACAAGAGAAATGGCATGAAAAAGTTTATATTCTGGAGTTTACACATAGTGGGTGTGAAAATGCCTTAAAAGAGAAAGCTTGTTGAAGAAATAGAAAGCAACAGTTATGAGATGAGTATTTACGCACTCTTCACTCTTACATAAAAACCTTATCTGAACTAGGGTAATGGCAGTGAGAATAGGGTGGTTCATGTTCTCATGAGTTTACATATTTTTGAACAGTGATCAAGAATAAGTGAATAATACAAGTGCTATTTAAGTAGTTTGAGTAAAATATACCAGGACAATAAACATAGAACAGGGCTTATTATAACCTTGAATTCTCAATCCAATCTGAAACAACTAGACTCTAAAGAAAGTATTAGCCTAAAATACTTGCAGCAGAAGATAGAAGCAAGAATTTTTGATTATATAATCCTGTTCAATAGGATTAGGTAATCAGGAAAGACATTTGTAAAAAAAAAAGTGTTTGAAAGGAGTTGTGAAAGAAGTGATGAAGGAAGTCATTTGGATATCAGAGCTGTGTTATGAGTCTAGGGTAGAGGAAAAGTCAATACAAAGATTTTGATGTGGAAATATGTAACAGAAAGGAGAGGCCAGGTGGCTCTAGCATCCTAGTGAAGGCAACAGCAGTAGGTGATATCAAGGTGGTAACAAGGGTCTCAAAGGTCTTATAAGTTATTATAAAAACTAATCTTTTAACATTGTTGAGACTTGGAAGCACTCACTGGAGGGTTTTTAAACAGAAAGATGTACTGGTTTTTCTTAGATTTTAAGAGGATAAGTTTGGATGCTGTATTAAAATCAGATGTAAGAAGGACAAGAACGTGCCTTTTCATAAGGATACTATATGTTTTATCAACAATAGGAGCATCCCTAGATAAGAAAACTATTAATTTAATCATTAAAATACATTTTGGGAAATTATTTAAAGTATCAGAATCATTATTTGTTGATAAACTGGTAAGATACGTGGAAGGAGAGGCACTGAGAATGATTTCAAAGTTTTTTTAAATTTTAAAACTTGAACTTTGGAAAGGCTGTTGTAACTGTTATAGGAAAATAAAGGGAAGATTTTGTATGAAGAAGATAATTGGTTCTTTTCCGTTTTAACATTAAGTTTGGTATAACTTTTAGAAATCCAAATTCAGTGCTGATAAAGTGATTGGTTATAGGAGTCTGAAAATTTGTAATTAGTATCAACACTTGCTATATTCTCTTATCATATACTTCAAATGTATGTGACCATGTCTTACATTGATAATTTCTGGGAGCTGCTTAATAATGAATATTACTTGAATTTTCCTCCTTTCCTCATATAGTATATGAATTGTACACACAGTAGACGGTATAAGTGATGCATATATCTTGGTTTTCTTATTCAGATACAAAGAGCCAGTCCTGTTCTATGTCTCCAAAAGAATCACTGGGAAATGATGGGCCTCATACACAAGACTTCAAGGATATGTCAAAATCCCACAGTCATCATTAGAACAGCTCCCTACTTTGCCTGGATGAAACAATTCATCAAGGCATCTAAGAAGCTACTGAATTCTACTTCCTCTTCACATTGTAGAACATTGCAGGAAAATGAGCGTGTTCCCCAAATCAGACACAGCCATAATTATATCTCAAGCCCGACCTTGTCTAATATCTCCTTGAGTTCTTCCCAAGAAAACCTAGGCATTTCTCCACAAATCAAAAATATCAACAATCTTCCCAAAATCCTTAATTTAAATGATGTGAATTATTTTTCTGATGCTCATAAATTGTTCCTTGATAAAATCCAGACCCCACAAGTTGATCAAATGACGCCATTGCCTGTTGCCAGACTTCCAGAAAATTCTGGACAGAATTCAATTCAGGTTACCTCTCCACCTAATACAAGTAGTTTACAAAATTATCCATTATCTCAGCTTATTTCTGACACAGCTTTTTCTACTCCTAAGGCTGATAGTGCTAAACCCTGGAATTTTACAGCCGATAATCCTGAAAAGTCTTTTGATAAAATCATGGCAGATATAATTAAACAATGGAGTCCATCTACAGATGATGAAGTAGAGCCTTTGAATTACCAGGACACCAATACAACCGATGATTCTGGGATAGAAAATACTAATTTAGAGGAATACACAAACATTTTGAAAGCCATGACAAGTGGACCTCATAATCAATCCACGACTCAGGACAACTTAGCACCAAACGTACATTTATCTGAAAAAAAGAGACCCTGGGAGTTCTTTACTTCAGGTGGAGCTATTAACCAAACAGGTCTCCCTATGGAGTCTGTTGATAATACTAGGATTCCCCAACCAACTGGTACACTTGAGACCTTGAATTCTTCCTCTGACAATAAAGCAAATTCTTACGATCAATTAGTTATTGATTCAGTAAAAACTCAGAGTCATTCTGTGTCTGATGCAGATAGACTTCAGATTGTACCAATGGCCAACACAGGTTTTTACTCAACTTCTAAAGCAGTTGCCTATACATCTTTACCTGCTGATCCTGAGACTAAAAACCCTCCATACCAAGTTCCATACAGTACACTACCATTACAAGACCAGTCTTCATTTAAGGCCACGATACAGCCTACAGTTCAAATTCAACCCTTACTAAAAGCTCAATCTGAGAGAACTGGACACTGAGGGCAATCTTAGCTTAAAGTATCAATAATGTGACATAACATAGCAGAATTTCCTGTCTGTATCGAAACTCATGTTTATTGAGACAAGTTTCCTTTATTCCCTTGGAACAACTTATGGCCTCATTTGTCCTAATGAAAATTATAAAACACTCATCTCTTTTCAAAATATTAAAATAAAAACAAATTACAAAGCAAATACCTTTCTTGTTAATGAGATCTTGTTTTGTGCTAGAGTTTGTAATTTTTAAGAGGATTAGTCTTTTTACATGTGGATCAACTTAATGTTTTGAAGGATCATAAGTTGAAAAATTATTCCAAGATAGTTGAAGAGTTACACTATTTAAAAACACCATAAAAAGAAGTTACCGGTGCTTTATTTTTCCTAAATTGTAAAAATTTTGAAAAGCTATAGTACAACATCATAATAAGAATATTAACATAGATACAACTCATCTACCTTAATTCATAATTTTTATGTTTTATTTGCACTCAAATTGTATATGTTATACAATTTTCAATGCATATAGTTTCTTGTATACATCTTCACAATCAAGAGATACAATGGTTCAATTATCATAAAAATTCCTCATGTTACCATTTTATAGTCATATCTACTGCCTTCTCACAAGAACCTTGTCACCAATCCTTAGTAGACATTAATATGTTCTCTATCACAAGAATTATCATTTTGAGAATGTTATGATAGAAATCATATGGTATGTATTGTTTTGTTTTTGTA
>LZPO01057485.1:2124003-2155126 GCA_001675575.1 Neotoma lepida
GGTGGTGGGGAGGGACTGGGAGGAGAGAAGGGAGGGCAAACTATGGTCGTGATATAAAATAAATAAATAAACAACCAATTTAATAAGCAAAACCAATACTATGTGGGAGACATTTGCCAAGTTCTTTCTGCTATCTTGATGTGTAGCCCTTGCCTCCCTTAGATCACAGCTTCTATATGCTGACCCTGAGAAAACACTGTCCAGATTTCATCTTGATGATGCTGACCTCTTATTAATCACAACTCATTCTGACTAAATGGCCCTGATTGAGTCTTTGCTTCCCTTGGAAGTTTTACAATCCAAGCCTCCATTATCTGCATTTCTCTCCACTCTAATCTTACAAGCTCACACAGAAGTCTATTAAGCTCTGAGTACTCACTGGTTTTTCTAGTTCAAAGTTCTAAAAGTTTCCACAATCTTTCCCCTTAAACAACATGGTCAGGTCCATTACAGTAACACTACACTTCCAATAACAATTTCTGCTTTAGTTTCATTCTGTTGCTAGGATAAACCACTCATTTTTTTTAAAGCAACTTATAGAAAGAAAGGGTTTAAGTCCATCATTGAGGGAAGTCAGGACAGCAATTCAAGGAAAAATTGAGGCAGAAACTATGAAGGAACTCTGTTCACCGACTCGCTCTCTGAACTGCATTCTGTCTTACTCTTTGACTCATGTTCAGATAGTCTTCTTATTCAGTCCAGGACCACTTGACTAGATATGGTGGCACCCACCCACAGTGAGCTGGGCTTTCCCATATCAATCATCAATCAAGATAATCTCTCACAGAAATGGCCACAGGTCAATCTGATCCGATCAGTCCTTCAACAGAGACTCCCTTCAATGACTTTAGGTTGTGTCTAGTTGATAGTTGAAATTAATCAGGACAAGTAACTGTATTTTCATTAACTCTCAAGTATTTTATTCTTTCTAATACTATTATAAATTCAGCTGTGGGTAGCCCTCCTATACACAAATGATAATTGGGCTGAGAAAGAAATTAGAGAAACATCACCCTTTACAATAGCCACAAATAACATAAAGTATCTTGGAGTAAATCTAACCAAAATAGTGAAAGACCTGTATGACAAGAACTTTAAGCCTTTGAAGAAAGATATTGAAGAAGATATCAGAAAATGGAAAGATATCCCATGCTCTTAGATAGATAGGATCAACATAGTAAAATGGCAATCTTACCAAAAGCAATCTACAGATTCAATGCAATTCCCATCAAAATCCTAACACAATTCTTCACAGATCTCAAAAGAACAATACTCAAGTTCATATGGGAAAACAAAAACCCAAGGATAGCTAAAACAATCCTGTACAACAAAGGAACTTCCAGAGACATTACCATTCAAGCTCTACTATAAACTCCATGCTTGGATCAGGATGCACATCCTGCACTCCAACCCATCCCCCTTTCTGCCTAACTTCATCCTATGTAAGCCATATGCAATCTTCAGGCCCATCTTGGCCCACATATCCTGTGTTCTGTTTTATCCTGGTGTGCCCATATCAGACACAGAACTAATAAAAGAAGTGTACTTGCTCAAATTGCATTTCAAATATACAAACAATATGAAAGACCAAGTCAGTATTTACCCACCCCAAACCCACCAGTCTTACAGAAATGTTCTCTAATGGGAATTACTTAGATGAACTAGGATGCAGAATTTTTTGTTTGTTTTTCTAACATAATATTTATTATTTTGGAATCTCATACAATGCATACTGACCATATACTCTTCTTATTCATCCCAGGTTCACCCTCCCACCCATGTGCCCTCCTTCCAAAAAGAAAATAAATACACCAAGTCCAATTTGTGTTGCCCATATACTCATTGGTGCGTGTCAAACTCCCAGTGGCCAGCCCCTTAAAGATAACTGAGCCCAGTGGCCAGCCCCTTAAAGATAACTGAGTCCTTCTCCACCTCACCCCCTCCAGAAGTCATCAACTGTGAAGAGCTGCACTTCAGTATCTCTATCACAATTTTTAAGAGTTCTCTTCAATGGCTTCCTGTCTCGACTGTTTATTTGGTGTGTGTGTGTGTGTGTGTGTGTGTGTGTGTGTGTGTGTGTCACAGAAGCCTTCAATGTCTCTCATTCTCAGTTACGAGTTTGCAGTCATTAATACCACTGCAAAAGAAGCTTCCTTGTCCATAACAGCCAGCAGTAACATGGATCTTGGGCTTCCACATGGTTTCCTGTGGCAGCACAAACCACAGATGTCAGCATGTCCTCCAGCAGCAGCACAGACCACAAACATCAACATGGCCTCCAGCAGCAGCATAGATCATGGACATCAACACAGCTTGCAGCAGTAGTATCTGTACCTGGAGGTCAAGGAGGATTAATCCACAAAATGAACCATTCTTCATCTCAGGTATTTTGTTGTTGCTCAGACCAGGGTGATCAGGTAGCTGGACATCATGTTTGTGGGCAGAGCCTTTGTAAGCCCCAGGCTGCTGCACAGTACCCTGCTCGCTCTACTCAGCTCCTTTGTCCACCACAGCCTCACACTCATACCTGTCACAGCCACTGGGAATCTCTAGTTCTGTCTACCTCCACCGCATGCTACCAGCTCTGTTTTGTCATCTTTCCCACCTCTCCATCACACATTCACCCATCAAAGTGACATCGCAAACTGCTGTGTGTCACACAGTATATTTTTTTTGCCCAAATAGCTTTACATGCCCCCAAGGACTATTGCCTTATTTGGCCACTGACTCATTCCTGAGACTAAACACCAAGGTCCAACAATCAAAATTCATTATTTGGCTAACATGTCCAATCAGGACTTACCAACTCACCTTAGCACAGACTCCTCCTTTGTCTCCTTTAAAAATCCACTGCTAAAAAACAAAACAAAACAAAACAAACAAACAAACAAAACCCACCTGTTGCTTGTGGATCAAGATGTGAGTTCTCAGGTACTGCTTCAGTGCCATGCCTTCCTGCCTGTTGTCATGCTTCCCAACATGATGGTCATGGACTCTAAACCCGCTTATACCATAATCCCCCAAATTAAATACTTTATTTTATAAGTTGCCTTAGCCTTGGTATTTTATCACAGAAATGGGAAAGTGGCCAAGACAGAAACCTATGGTCAACATCATCCTAAAAGAAGAAAAATTTGAAGCAATATCACTGAAATCAGGAACAAGACAGGGCTGTTCAATGTCCCCATTCATTTTCAATATTGTGCTCAAAGCACTAGCTAGAGCCATAAGGTAAGAGAAGAAAATTAAAGTGATACAAATGGGCAAAGAAGAAATAAAATGTTCTCTCTTTGCAGATGACATGATATTGTGCTTCAGAGATCCAAAATTCTACCAAAAACTTGTAGAAATGATCAAGCAGTTCAACAAATTGGCAGGATTCAGAAACAACTTGCAAAAATCAATAACTTTCTATATAACAACAATCGTATAAAGAAAGAGATCATGGAAACACCCCCATTCATAGTAGCCTCAAAGAAAATAAAATATTTCAGAATAAACCTAACCAAGGAGATGAGAGATCTCCACAATGAAAACTCGAAAGAGAGAAAGACAATAGAAAATTGAAAGACCTCCCATCCTTATGCATCAAAAAGCCATTTAGAGATTCGATGCAATCCCAATCAAAATTCCCACTTAACTCTTCATAGAAATAGAAGAAACTATCCTAAAACTCATATGGAACCACAAAAGACCCCAGATAACCAAAGAAATCTTGAGCAAAAAGAATAATACTGATAAGATTGCCATGCCAGATTTCAAAATATAGAGCTATGGTAATAAAAACAGTATGGTAACGGCACATAAACCAATTAAAGTAGAAGACCAAAACACCAGTACATGTAATTATAGCCACTTGATATTTGATATCGAGGTAAAAATATACACTGGAGAAAGATAGACTCTTTAACAAATGGTACTGGGAAAACAGGATGTCTTCATACAGAAGAATGAAATCAGACTGGTATCTATTACCCTGCACAAAAAAATAGTTCAAAGTGGATCAAAGACCTCTGTAGTAGGTTTTTCTCACAGGACTTTCTTTGGACTTCCAGCCCCCAAATAATGATATGGAGACTTATTGTTAACTATGAATGCTTGGCCTTAGCTTAGGCTTATTCACAACTAGCTCTTATAACTTAAATTAACTCATTTATATTAATCTACTTTTTGCCACGTGGCTCTTTACCTCTCCTCCACTCTGTAAGTCTGACTCTCTCTGTGCCTCGCTGGTGACAACCACATGCTTAGATTCATCCCAAGTTCCTCTCTGGCTAGAAGTACTGCCTAACCTCTCCTGCCCAGGTATTGGCCATTCAGCATTTTATTAAACCAATTACAGTGACAATTCTTCACATAGTGTAAACAAATATCCTGCAACAGGCCTCAATTTGAAATCTTAAATGCTAAAACTTATAGAAGAAAATATAGGTGTTATTCTACAAGATACATACACAGGTAAGGACTTTCTGAATAGGACTCCATTTGCTGAGGAGTTAAGACCAACAATTTACAAGTGGGACCTCATAAAACTTAAAAGCTTCTGTACAGATAAGAAAACAGCCACTCAAGAAGATACCACAGAGTGGATGAGAACCTTTGCCAGATACCTATCTGACAGAGGATTAGTATCTAGAATATACTAAAAGTTAGAAAACAGTGTCTAGGACACAAGTGACCCAATTTGAAAATGGGCCAGAGATCTTAGGGTTTCTATCACTGTGATCAAACCACATGACTAAAACCAACTCAGAGAGGAAAGGGTTGATTTCATTTTACAGCTTGTAGTCCATCATCCAGGGAAGTCAGGGCAGGAACCAGGAGGTAGGAGTTTATGCAGAGGCCATGGAGGAGTGCTGCTTACTGGCTTGTTCCTCATGGCTTGCTCAGACTGCTTTCTTATAGAACCCAGGACCACCAGCCCAAGGATGGCACCACGACAGCGAGTTAGGACCTTCCATATCAATCATCAATTAAGAAAATGCACCACAGGTTTGACTACATGCAAATTTGGTGGAGGAATTTTCTCAATTGAGGTTCCCTCTTCTAAAATGACTCTAGTTTGCATTAAGTTGTAAAAAAAAAAAACCCAAAAAACAAACAAACAAAAAAAAACACCTAGTCAGTACTGGATCTAAAAAGAGTTCTCAATAGAGTAAATAACTGTAATAACTCAAAAAGTGTTTATCATCCTTAGAAGTTAGGGAAGTGCTAAGACAACTCTGAGATTTCATCTCACCCCAGTCAGAATAGCTAAGATCAATAAAACACCTGATGGCAAATTCTGGTTTGGGGAAGAGAGGAACTCTTATTCACCATTAGTAGAATTCCAAAATTGTATAGCCACTCCATAATTCAGTATGAAAAGCCTTAAAAAAACTAAACTAAATTTACCAAATTACCCAGCTATACTACTCCTTGGAATATGTCCAAGGGCTCAACATACTAGTCTACTCCACAGATACTTGCTTAGCCATGCTCATTGCTACTCTACTCAAAATAGCTAGGAAATGGAAACCACCTAATGCCCTTCAACTGATGAAGATGTGGTACATATACACAATGGGATATTATTTATCTGTGAAGAAAAATTAAATCATTAAATTTGCAGGTAAATACCAGAACTAGAAAAGATTATGTTGAGTGAGATACTCAAGACACAGAAACAAATGCTGTATGTTCTCTCTGTGGTTCCTTGCTCCAAATCTTCAGATCTGAGTTATAACATAGAGTAACTACAGAAACCGGCAAAGTATAAAGGGATGGTGGGAGTTTCAGAAGAAAATGGCAGAATACAGGTGATATGAAGTGGGAAATGGAAACCGGGGTGAAGTATCCCTCTGTAGAGGGTGGAGGGTGGCCAATATAGAAAAAAAAGGAGGGAAAAGGGACAAATCACACCAAGGTTTTTTGATAAAGCCTCAAGGAAACGTATTATTTTATATTCACCTAAAATTATATACAATACATATAAGTGTATGTATATGCACATATACAAATAAAGGTATGCTACTTGGACTGAAAATGCTCCCTACAAGGACCAGAGATAAACCAAAACCCCAGTAGCAGGCATGAGAAACCTCCCTTCTAGTGGTTGGTCTGGTAGCCCAAGTTATTCCCAAAATAATACACAGCAAATGGAGACCATCATAGAAACCCACAACTTGACACAGTGCACAGATCAATGGGTCTTAAGGATCCCACACTTTGTCTACATCAAAGATCCTGAAAGTATGGCTCAGGGAACATCATGGAAGAAGAGGCAAAAAGATTATATATATAGGGTATCAATTTGAGAGTGAGGAGAGTATATGGGAGGAACTGAAGGGTAGGGATATGGAAGGGGCTGGAGGGAGGAAAGGAAAAGAAAGGGGAAGTGATGACATTATATTTAAACAATGTAGGCTAGTGCTGTCACCCTCGGTTGCTTATTAGAAGTTGAAGATAAGCTCCTATTGATGAAGACCACACACACTTAGGACAAAGGTCTCAGAATGTTTGAGCAGGATGTCACCTGAAAGTCTCCTTCCTGTGGTCTAGCTTCTATAGTATGAGAAAGCATTATGCAAGCTGCCATGGAAAGGAAGCAATTAATAGCCCTACCCAGATACACCTATGAAGCACAACAATGACCAATGACCAGCATGGCCAGCTATTCCTAAAGGTGTAATAGTGGCACTCATGTGTTGATGGTAACTAACAGCTGTCTAATTATGTGTAAGGTTCCATTCAACAGGAGAGTAATCATGCCTGGTACTAGAACCTAGCCAACTACCTAGGGTTAGTGAGGTCATGGATCTTAGAAGAGCAATTACTACCTTCACTTTGCTAGACCAGCATAATTTAGTTAGTTAATACTATTATTAACTAACTAAATTCTAAGTCTTATTCTTACACCCACAGATAAATGTAGCTATGACCCCTCATCAAAAAAGTTTCTCTTTACAGCAAGTAGAGAGCATCCCAGAAAACCACAACTTGACACAATGCAGAGATCAATGGATTGGGGGAGCCCAGGCCCAGTCGATATATTTACACCACAGATCCTGCATCTATAGTGCAGTGAATATCATGGAAGAAGGGGCAGAATTCTTGCATATATGTATGAAAAAGAGGTTATCAATTTGTGAGTGATGGGAGTGCATGGCAGGGGGTGGAGGGCAGCGACATAGGAGGGGTGAAGGGAAGAAAAGGGGGAAGTGATGTCATTATATGTAAATTTGAAAATATATTAAAATGAAATGACTTAAAGGAGAGTGTAAAATTCCCAATACATGAAAATAATTAGTGTTTGAAGAGGCTTACCAATTTTATTTGAAATATTACAGTTCACACGTATTACAATGCTGTAACGTACCCTATATGGTACACAAATATTGTATTTCAATACGAAAAGGAAAATATATGGAAAAAGAACTACATAGACAAAAAGGAGTTTGTAAAGATGAAAATTAGAAGAATTATATCAGATATTATGAACAACAATCCTTGGCTGCAATGATTACCAAGAAGAGTGGCATTAGTCTGAGACTGAATAGACAGTTGCTGTGCAGGGATCCTCACAGGAAACACTTTTTGTGGAAGGTTGCAGTGGTCTCTGTGCACAATTACAGTGTGATATCTATTACCAGGCAATCATGTGTAAGAACCTTATTTCACAATCATTCAGCTTTATTTACTTTTTGGCATGGTTGACAAAAGTTACTTCATTTTTATTCTGATTATTTTGACATTTCTTCTACATGCCTCCCTTCTATTGTTCAAAAATCATTGCTGAATAAGCATTCAGTAGCTATGTTTTCATTGTCTCTTGTTGCTGGGATGGGCAATCCCAGGAACTGGAGAGCAAGTGTTTGGTGATTGGAAGTAAATGGCATAACCCCTTCAGCTACATTTGAACAACAAAAACATTAGGATGGTTCTCAGGCTAAGGTAACCTTAAGTACATCATTAACTGTACCTATTTTATAGATGATGGGTATGCTGCCTGGTTTGATATCAACTTGACACAAGCTAGAGTCATCAGAGAGGAAGGAGCCTCAGCTGAGAGAATCTCTTTGAGATCCAGTTGTAAGGCATTTTCTCAGTTAGTGATCAGTGGGGAGGGCCCAGTCCATGGTGGGTGGTGCCACCTCTGAGCTGGTGGTCCTGAAATGTATAAGAAAGCGGGATGAGCAAGCCATGAGGAGCAAGCCAGTAAGCAGCACTCCTCCATGGCCTCTGCATCAGCTCCTGCCTCCAGGTTCCTGCCCTGTTTGAGTTCCTGCCCTGACTTCCTTCAGTGATGAATAGCAATATGGAAGTGTAAACCAAATAAACCCTTTCCTCCCCAACCTGCTTTTGGTCATGGTGTTTCATCACAGGAATCGTAACCTTAACTACAACAATGGATATCATCTCAAGGTGCTGGGCTAGGGTGTTTTATTATGAAGTTATTTTTGCAGAATTTGATAGTTAATAATTATGAAGTTTAAAAAAGGAAAATGCAAAACCAAACCAAATACAATAAAAACAAATGAAGTTTGGATAATAATTTAGAACCAAGAACAATAATTTTATATAGTCATAACTTTTTTTTACAATTTAAACTATTTTTTTAAGATTTAGTTGTATCAGAAAATTGATTACCTTTTAGTATCTTTTTCATAAATTTCATTGCAAATGCTTTAGAGAAGTAATAAAATCATAGATGAAAAAACCCTTAGAACAGTCACTGTGGAAATGTCGATGAGAACTCAGCAACTGAAAAATAGTTACTTTCGGTGCTTATATCATTTTAAGATAATATCCAGGATTCATAGCATTACACAAGGGTTATCAAATTTTATAAATTTTACTAAGTATAGAGAAATATTTCAAGAAACCCCTGCCACTTTAAACACAGGGAATTAGATTCTGTTTCTATGTCACTGTGTTAATGTACAATGTCACATTTATTGACCTACATATACTGAACCATCCCTGCATTTTGGGAATTAAACCAACTTAGTCATTAATTTCTGCTGTAATTTTGTTTTAAAAAAGTCTCGTCTTGTAGCTCTGCCTAGTCTTTAACTTGCCACCTAGACCTGGGTGGACTCCAACTCACAGAGATAGCATGCCTCTGCCTCCCAAGGTATTATTTCTTGCTGTCTACTACATTTGGGTTTGTTTTTATACGACTTTTTAAGTTACATCATTAAGTCACTTACTTTCATTCTGATTTCTTAATGTATGCATTTAGATATAAAGATTTCCATCGGAAGGCTGTTTTTCATGTGGACAAGAGGTTTTATTGTGTTTTGTTTTCATTTTGTTCTATGACTTTTTATTCCTTCTTTGATTTCTTCTTTGAGTTGCTTAATCTCAATGAGTTGATGTACTTAACTAGAGATTTATTTGCTGTCAATTTTAAGTTTTATTGCTTGATGGTCACATAGGATATATGTATTATTTCAATTTGTCTACATTTTTAAGGGTTGTTTTGTGTCCCAGGATATGGTCTATTTTAGAGAAGCTTCTGTGGGCTGCTGAGTAGAATATATTCTTTTGTGTCTGGGTGGAATATTCTGTAGATATCTATTAAGTCCATTTGATGTACAATGTCATTTAATTCTGGCATTTGTTTGCTTATTTTTTGTTCAGATAACATGTCTATTGGAGACAGTAGGATATTTATGTCTCCTACTATTGATGGTTTGTTGTATCTGTGTCTTTAATTCCAGTGGTACCAGTGGTACACTTTTTATGAAATTGGGTACACCAGTATTTGGTGCATATATGTTCAGGATTACAATGTCTTCTTGATTAATTGTTCCCTTTGTTAGAATGAAGTATCCTTCTTTATCTCTTGATTAGTTTGAAGCCTATTTGTCAGATATTAAGATTTCAAAGCTTGTTTGCTTCATACTTGCAAATTGCTTGGAATATTTTCACTTTAAAATAGTTCCTACCTTTAAAGGTAAGACAAATTTATTATAGACAATGAAAATACATATCTTATTTTATATTCCATTCAGTCAAATTTCATCTTTTGATTGGAGAGTTGAGGCCATTAATATTTAAAGTTATTATTAAAAAGTATGTGTCAATTGTAGTCTTTTTTGTTGTTTGTGTACTTCAATCTTATTTTTGTTTCAGTAATTATAGCTTCATTTGTTTTCTTTCTACAATTTTCTTGGCTATGCCTAGTCTTCTCTTCAGTTCAAAGTATTGCTTCCAGCATTCTCTGTCAAGTTGTTTTGGTGGACAGTGTTCTTTTACCGATTTTGTAATAAAACAGAGGTGTCAGCAGGTGTCTAGGGGATTGCTGAGTTTGTTTCCTAGCACTAACAAAGAATTGATTGATCAGGAAAGACAAAAGACCAAGGTGTGGAGAAAGTAGAAATAATAGCTTTATACATCCAGGATGGGAGAAGCCTAAGGCTGGAATTCTATTAAACAGATACTGGCTTGGATATTTTATAGGACTCCAGGATCCCTTCCTTTTTCCTGTTATTACTCTTTAGATATCTGCCCTCATGTCTTCCCATAGTTTCTCCTGACAATATATTTTGGGAACAAGATGCATCCATCTAAGGAAACTTGCTTTTGCTTTCTTAATCTATGTCTCCTAAATCTCCTTCATTCCCCCCTCTCAAAGATGGACATTGGTTGCTGTCAGGAAAAGGGAGCAGTGACTCCTCTAGCTGCTTCTTGGTGATAGGGAGCTAGGAGAGAGGGGACTTTTATGAGGCAGGCTCCTGGGGCTGGTCTAGGGTGCTGTGGCAAAATTCTGGCATGCAGTGCATCTGGGGCTTCACCTGTAGGACTATCTGTTGAAGCAGAGGGGAAGAACAATGGAGAGGAGAATTTCAGAGGCCACTTCACTATATCCCAGAGTATGGTGACCATTCCCAGAAAAGTCTCGTACCGTAGCAATTGTTCCAAGACTTTGATAGCTGTTGGAATTGCTAGAATCAGTGTGAAGTTATTCCAACATTGATTCTGGAAAGGGAGAGAAAAGAAATTTAACCATCATTTGATTTTTAGGAAAAACAATAGTGTGCCTGTCTCTCTTGTCTTCAGGTAGGTGTTACAATGTTTAATTGAGGTGAGGTCATGATGTCCTCTATCTGGGCAGAATTTTTCAAAAAGAAAATTGTGAGAAACAGTTGTATAAACATCTGATATGGATTTAAGCCTAATGTCCAGGGAATGTTGGTACAGCCATATCTGATGGGAATGGCAAAAGTCATAAGGCCAGGCGAGCTGCTTGACAAAGATTCAGCAAAGCTGAGCCACATGATGGCCTCTGTGCCACCTTTGGTTTTCATCTCCACCTGTTGCATACTTGGGGCACTTTTAATATTTGTACAATTTGGAGGTATTGGATTGATGGAAAATTTCCTGTGAATCATTTATGCCTTCTCCAAGGACTACTGCCTCTAAACTACCCTTCTACTTTTAGGGAGATATCCTTATCTGCTTGAAGGTCTTCCTTACGCCTTGGAGGCTGTGACACTCATAAAGAAACCAGAGGTTTCTGAGGCTCTGAGATATTCTTGAAACATCTGCCCCTGTATTACTCAGGAACAAGATAATCAAAACAAAATAAACTTTAAAAGGTCAACAAGATTCAGTGGGGAGTTGGCCACAGATCAGATTGCAAGCCTCTTCCCACTATACACTTAGGCAACTATGTTGCATATACAACAACAAAGTTAGATTAGCTGGTTATCTCTGCTCTACACAGGGACTTATATTGTTGGGCAAAGAATGATGTAAAAGGATGATAAAGGAATAAGATGTCAGGACCTCCCTTTCTTAGAAAAATTAGCACATGCAGAACCACTGTGGTGTCATATGACCAAGGAACAACAGAATGCCAGGATTAGACATATAAACAAATTCTATAAAGATATAAAATATAAGCATTGTATTATACCAGAATTTAAATAATAATTGCAGCAGCTTTGGCCTGAGGATTTTTCCTGGGCACTCTGACCATTAAGAGTTAATAATACACTGCTTGGGATATGGCAATATGCCCAGGCTGGCTTGAAGATTGTGTTTTGGTCTAGCATCCTTGAAGCAACCAGAGCTACTAGCCTGAGAACAGGCTGTCATATGCCTCCAGATTCTTAAAAATTGGTTTATGGGTTAATGAGTAAAAATGATGTATCAATGATGTCAAAACTTGAGGGAAAATGATTGGAAATGATAACTCTGTTCTGTCACAGTTTATTAATGATGACTAAAAGATGAGCAAGAGGATATGAAATACATGTACAAAAACAAAAATGATATGATATGATCTATGTTTTGGAACAACATGAATCTATCCCTGGTTATGAATAGTCCCAATGATCATCAGATAGAAAGATTCACAGCACCACTGGTTGATACACTCAAGGACAATCTTGACCACTGTGATAGCAGTATGATTTGCCCCCCTGGGGATATCCCAGACATAAAGACCAGGCCAGATACAGGCCAAAGGATGGTGTCTGATGAGGAAAAGTAGCACCAGGAGCATTGAAATTAAATGATATAAACACCTCTTTACCATCGGAAGTGAGAGCCTAGAAGGAGAATCACCCAGGATGTTCAGAACACGGCAGTCTGACCTCAGGGTTTCCAGAGCTTAATCCCTTCTTGTTCTCCTGACCCTACAGTAATGAATGGTTCCTGCTACACCTAATGCACAGTTCTGTGGGGGCTTTCCTGAAGGTGATTTCTCTATTGGCAATGATTAGCATAAATTGGGAAGTATGTAGGAAACACAGAAATCTTTAATAGCCTATCAAACTTTACCCAGTAAGAAACCAGTCCATCTACCTCTCAACTCATGCCAGGAACTGCTCACAGCTGTGGAGACATCCTACCCTGTTGCCTTACTCATTGAGTATTTCCCATTGTCCTCCAGTTTATATTTAGAACAGGACAGTGTACAGAAAACTCAAGCATTCTTTTCTTAAGGCCAGTGGGTCAAAGAGACACCAATGGGTAAGGCTATAGTCTAGTGGAGCCATTGCTGATTAGTTGGGGTCCTCTAGAGGAACAGAATTTATAGAATATATATAAAGGGGACTTATTAGAATGGCTTACAGGTTGTGGTCCAGCTTGTCCAATATTGGCCGTCTACCAACAAAAAGTCCAAGAATCGAGTAGTTGTTGACAAGGCTGGATGTCTCAGCTGGTCTTCAATGTAGGTCATAGTCCAGAAGTAAGCTCTAATACCAATGAAGGAATAGACTTGCCAGCTAGATGGAGAGCAGGCAGACAGAGAGCAAGCTCCCTTCTTCCAGTCCTTTATGTAGGCTGCCAGCAGACATTGTGGTCCAAATCAAAAGTGGATCTTCCCACCTTAAAAGATCCAGACTAAAAGTGGGTCTTCCCACTTCAAGTGATTTAATTAAGAAAAAAAATCCCTCAAGGTCAGCCTTTTGGTTTTAGTTAGTTCCAGATGTAGTCAAGTAAACAACCAAGAACAGCCATCAATCACACTACCCATTTGCAAAACAAAGGGGATACACTGGAATGTCTCCCAAATCTTTGTCTTCTTCTCCAGGGAGTCCTCTGGATATTTTACAGATGCCCACATCTGAAGCATGGGCTTCTGTATACTCTCTTTTCTCATTAGCAGCCGCAAAATGAAGGGGATCCTGTTCAAAATATTTTTTCTTCTTATCAATATAAGATGTGACTCTTTAACACCCTGTGACCTTAATGAATTCCTAATCTGATCTTCCCTATGTAAGACCCACAATTTAAAAAAAAAAAAAACTAAAAAACAAAAACAAAACAAAAAACCCCTCTGGAGTAAATGTTTCCTCTAACATTTTTTCTCCCTCAAATTTATAAGCAAGCATAATAAATACTCAGAGTGAATAATTTAGCACTTGCACCCATAATCTAGAGAATATGGGGTGATATTTTTCCTTAACCCATTTGTGTAACAGCAACTGGAAATTGAAAACAAAAGTGGGAGTTCCAGGGTGTAATGGGGCAGAAGCAAAAGCAGAGGCAAGGGGGAAAGAATAGAGAAAAACAGACTTGGAGATTCTGGGCCAAAAGAGCAGGTATTAAGACCCAGCAGAGCCCTCATCTGCAGCCTCCCACCCAAGTAAGCTAATCCTTTGCCTGTAGCTGACATCTGGCCAGCTATGATTCGGTTGCAAAGGATCCTCTAATTTCTCCACTGACTACTCATTGTTGTAGTGCCGGGAATGGAACCCTGGGCCTACTGCATGCTTCATATTACTGCCAAGCCCTATTCAAAGTTCTATAGCCGGTACTCCCCCAACATTCTTCTCAGCTCTCCCTGGGAACCTGTAGAACCCAGTATCTCCTTCAAGGCCAGCAGAGAGCACCCACAGCAGAAACATGGGGGAGCCTGGGCTGGAGAAGGAGCATGTGTAGAGGGTGAATTTGTCATTCACCCCATAGTCCAGCCAAGAGAGACCCTGTTCCTGCCATCCTAGATCCCTGCCTGAGTTCACATATGGTGACAGTTCTTTGAGGCAGTACATTCATACCTCTCTTGAGAGCTCCAAGGAAGAACAAAGACAGATCTCCTGTAGTCATGTAGGTTCCAGACAAACAGTCAAAACCTCTTAAGAATGCTAGTGTGAAGGCGATACAGACTTCATCTTAGGGAAGGGCCACCATCTTAGACCACCTGCTGTACTCAGTTCCAGGAAAGATCTCAGGAATGTGCACGAGAACTTGAACATATAACAGGGCAGTATGCTCCTGTAGACATTCTGTCTGTGGTTTATGGCCCTTGAAGATATCTAAATAATCCTGCTGAGCAGCCCAGATAATCCTGCTCAGCAAGTTGTGGTTCTCCACCAAAAAGTCCAACCCAATAGTTTCAAATGTGCTTTCACAATGAAAAAATCACCTTGCCCCATATCCCTTCTACCCAATCCCAAATTGCCAAAGCACGTAATTCCTGGCTTGCAGTTTTTCCCTATAAAAACTCTCTGCCCCTATGTCCACCACTGCCACCAAATTTCCTTCTATCTGCCTGGTGGTGGCCCAGGTTTGAACCTGACAATAAAAGGACCCTTATGTGCCTGCATCAGAAACTGGCTCCTTGGTGGTCTTTGGGGGTTTCTCAAAACGAGTACAACACTAGCACCCAAGGAAGCATCCCTACACAGAGACAGAATGTTCCCTTCTAGGCCATTCATAGCTGCCTCCATTGGAATTTAAGCAAGCTGGGAAATCTTCAAAATTACATCAGAATTTACCTGAAGGTGTTAAAGCAGCTCAAGAAACAAAAGAGGAAGTTGAGTCCTTTTCCCCATACAGCCTACCCCCAAGGTACCTCCACTTAGCTATTCACAGATCATAGGCTCAAGTACTGAGATTAAAGGTGTGTGCCACCACTGCCTGGCTCTGTTTCTCTCCTAGACTGAGTCTCATGTAGTCCAGGGTGGCTTTGAACTCACAGAGATCCAGACGGATCTCTGCCTCTCGAGTGCTAGGATTAAAGGTGTGTGCCACCACTGCCTGGCTTCTATGTTTAATCTAGTGGTTTGTTCTGTTCTCTGATCTTCAGGCAAATTTTATTAGGGTACACAATATATCACCACAGGGTGGGAGAAGCCTAAGGCTGGAAGTCAGTTAAACAGACACTGACTTGGATATTTTATTAGGCTCCTGAATCTTCTCCTTTCCCCTATTTGTCCTCTTTAGATAAGTATTTTTGGGGGGGAACAAGGAGCATCGATCACAGGAGGCTTGCTTTCACTTTCCTAATCTATCTCCCTCTAACTCTCCTTCATTATCATGGAAAATTTTTCTTTCTCCTTCAATTGTGGCAAGTAGTTTTGGTGAGTACAGTAGTCTTGATCGGCATCCCTGGTCATTTAAAACTTGTAGTGCATTGCTCTAGGGTCTCCTGACTTTCAAAGTTTCCTTAAGAAATTAGATGTTATTCTGATGGGTTTTCCTGAATTTTTTCTCTTGCAGCTTTCAATACTCTTCATTTATGAATATTTAGTGTTTTAACAATGATATGCCATGGGGATTTTATTTTCTGCTGTTGTCTAGTTGGGGTTCTGTGTGCTTCTCTGTGGGAGGCCACAAAGGTTTCCTAGTGAAATCTGAGCTTGTTTTACCCAGCAGAGCTGCATTAGAGGATTTCTTGACCATGTGCATGGTTTCCAGGTGTTTAGAAGGGTCTACACTTGGCTGAGCTAGGGGGAGGTCTTTTGCTCCACCCCTTGGCATTCCTTTTAAAAGCCCTTTAGAAGAGACAGAAGGCCAATGGATAAGGATCCAGGCCCTCCTGAGGCTGTCCTGTGTTTCTATCTGTCTCTCTCTCTCTACATATTTCTATCTAAATCTCTTATCCCTCACTCCTCAAGAGTACCCTGGGGGGAAAAAGTGGGGGCGGGTCCCCCACACTTCTTGTATTTGTATGGGTGTGTTTTTCCTTAGTTTAGGGAAGTTTTCTTCTAAGATCATGTTGAAGATACGGTCTGTGTCCTTGTCCAATAATTCTTTTCCCACATCTATGCCTATAATTTGAAGATTTGGTCTTTTCTGGGTATCTCACAACTCCTTCATGTTCCATTCATGTGGTGTCTCCCGACCCCATATCCTTTGCTTGTGTGATCTAGTTCCTGTGTTTTATTTTTGAGTCTGGATAGTCTATCTTCTATTGCTTCATTCTGCCTGAAAGGCTTTCTCTCGAGTTATCTAATTGAGTTACTAAGTTTTCAATTCCATCTTTGTTTAAGCTTTGTTTAAGCTTGAGTTCTCTTCAATATTTTCTTCTCCTTGTTGGCCTGCATTGGTCTGGAAGCTGGATATGACTCAAGTAGGATGATGCCAGGGGGCTGGGCTAGTGTGCAGGATGTAGGTCCTGGCCCAGGCCTGGAGTTTAGGAACAATGTGGCCATGATTGATAAGACTAGTCTGGGCACTGAATGTAGGACCTGAGCTAGATCTGAGGACTGAAGAACATGGCAGCAGTGGAGGGGGGAGACACTGATCAGGTGGGGCCCTGGCACAAAATATGGGGGCTGGCTACGTTTAGAAGGATATTTTTCCTTCATATTTTGATGGCTAATAAATCTTTTTTGTTGACCAACTCTCACATTGATCTCAATTTTCCAGAGATCCCTGACTAATATAGTGACATATTTCTAAGCCAATAGAGGTCCAAAATTTTAGAATTTAGGTGATCACAGCTATAAGAGTTTTTAAATGCCTGGGCATACAAACATATGTTTAAAAAGGCATATTCAGTAGAACTTGTTGGTGGATAGAAGACACTAAAAGTAATTAATAAGCCAGTTTTTCTATGACCAAACTTCTTCAAAGTCTCAGAAAAATTGAGCTCCTTCTGAGGGGTGGCAATACTTTTGCTTGTTCCTTGTAGTGGTGGGAATTGATCTTATGGCCTCAAGCATGAAAGACGCATGCTCTACTAGGTCCAAGCTATACCCTCAGCCCTGGTGAGTTCTTTATTTTTGGAAACATTGGCTCACTTCTCTTTTTCTTTAATTCATTCATTCATGCATTCATTCATGTGCCAATTCTGCAGCTCATGAATACAACTTATAAACATAATAGGTAGAAAATGCTAACAAATGTAAAAAAGAGAACAGCATTGAAATTGTCCTAAGTTTCACAGTTCCAGCTATAACAACTGTAGGCTTTATGAGTTTAAACTTTGTTAAGAAAGAAGTCAGTATGATACTTGTTAAAGCAGAGAGACTTTGTTCAGCATTATTGCAATTGCTGTGAATAGTATCACAAGCAATCAAAAAGCCTACATATATACTAGGATTAGTTCTCACACCAACCTATTGCTTGTCCAGAAATTTAAATCAGTTAAATATAATAAGTAATCTTCTCAAATCATAGTTTTTTAAAAATTGAAATACTTCCAGATCTTCCCCACCAAATCTATACCCTGTCTTGCTCTCTCTCATTAGAAAACAGCCATCTAAAACAAAAATAAAAAAAGTTAAAATAAAAACAAATCAGAATAGGAAAAACAAACAAAAAAGAGCAAACATAAATGCACAAGATATACATATAGACCCAGAGACTCACATGCACACACAGGAATCCCATTAAAACACAAAACTGGAAACTATAAGATATAAGCAAAAGACCTGCAGCTTAAAAAAAATGGCCAGACAAAGCATTATGAGACAAAACAAAAACAAAACAAGTAAAAAAGCCCTACAAAAATACCATTGAGTTCATTTTGAGTTGCCCATCTACTGCTGGGCATGGGGACTCCCTTAAATGTGGTTTGCACACCCAGTGAAACTCCAATAGAGAAAACTAATTTTTCCTTTGCAAAAAAATTATCGATTGGGGATAGCTTCTGGGTAAGGGATGCAGGCTTGTGTCCACTTACTCTCTCAGCACTGGGACCCCATCTGGTGCAGATAGACCCTGTGCATGCTGCCACAGTCTCTGTGAGTTCACATGTGTGACAGTCCTGCTGTGTCTAGAAAGCCTTGTTTTCTTGGTATCCTCCATATCCACTGGCTCTTAAAATCTTTCTGTCCCTTCTTCTGCAGGGTTCCCTGATTTGATGGAGACATCCCATTTAGGACTCAATGTCCCTTAAGATGTCTCACTCTCTGCATATAATCCAGTTGTGGATCTCTATATTTATTTCCATCTGCTGCAGGAGGAAGCTTCTCTGATGATGGCTGAGCAGTACACTGATCTATTAGTATAGCAGACTATCATTAGGAGTCACTTTATTGCTACATTCCTTTAGCATAACAGTAGTATTTGGTTTTCCCCTAAGGCTATGGGCTATCTAGTCTCAGTTTCTTGGACACTTGAGTGGTGTTGGTCATGGGTTCCATCTCATGGAGTGGGAGTTAATTCCAATCAGATAATGGTTGGTTAATGCCACTTTTGTGCCATTATTATACCAGTGTATCTTGTAGGCAGGTCACTATTATAGATCAAAAGGTTTATTGCTAGGCTAGTGGTTACCTTTCTACACTGATAGAAAACTCCAGTTCTGGGAATAGGTTAAATTTAATCAAGTTGTTGGCCAAAGGACCCTCATAGAAACCCTCAAATAACCAAGGGTATTGCCAAGGACATTGGTTTCTCTCTACAAATTAATAGTAAGGCCCTATTGTAACAGGGCCCCAGACCTTAGCACAACTGACTCCATAATGGAAGTAATATTCAGGCTGTAAAACTCAGCATGTAGATAATACCACCTGCCAAAACTAAAACAAAGGCCTCATCCACCTGTCTTAGTTAGTGTTTCTACTGCTGTGAAGAGACATCATGACCACAGCAACTCTCATAAAGGAAAACACTTAATGGAGTGTAAATGAATTTCTAAACAGTCTTATTAAATAAAAACATGGAGCCAGAAATAGGGGTGAAAATCTGACAGAGATCAGAGGAATTAGGAACAGCCACCAGCTAACCTCACCTCACCAATGCCGCTGCTTCCAAAGAGAGAGTGACTTACTGTCTAAACAGACTTATATATCTTTCTATTCTTCACAAATTTCTAAACGGTCTTATTAAATAAAAACACAGATCCAGAAATAGGGATGAAAATCTGCCAGACATTCTACAGGACACAGAGAGAAGTGACTGAGAGACTCTAGGCCTGTAGGCTGAAGAATGGATGCCCCAACATTGCAAAAGTACTTTGGGTAACTGTCCAGGTAGCCAGCTGTCTCTGTCATTCTAGATTTTTGGAAGTTGTTTACAATACTCTTCCTGTTTACTTAGGTAGTATTATATCCTTCTGAGGTCTTTGATGTAGTTGAAGACTAGATAGTTAAAATTATAATTCTCCTTGGTTATGATAAAAGATAAGTTAGATATGAAACCTTAGACTCACAAATATAGGATAAACAGAATATTTTATTTTAATTTGCCAAATATAGACTAGATATTGTAACTGTAATTCTTGCTAGATAACTGTTTTGTTTTATGTAATTTTACTATGTTGAAGTTAAAACCTTCCTTTTGAATAGAAAGAAAGGGGGAAATGATGAAGATGTTGTTCTCTATGCTGTGAATGTGTATTGCTCTGATTGGTTGATAAATAAAATGCTGATTGGCCAGTAGCCAGGCAGGAAGTATAGATGGGATAAGCAGACAAGAAGAATTCTGGGNTCAGGAGATGCCAGACAGCTGTCCAAGGAGCAACACGTAATGGGACGCAGGTAAAGCCATGGAACACGTGGTGACATATAGATTAATAGAAATGGGCTGAGTTTAAGTGTAAGAGCTAGTCAGTAATAAGCCTGAGCTAATGGCCAAGCAGTTATAATTAATATAAGCCTCTGACTAATTATTTTATAAGCGGCTGTGGGACCGTGGGGCCTGGCGGGACCCAGACAAAACTTTCTCCTACAATTGGGTGGCTTATAGTTTCAGAGGTTTAGTCCATTATCATCATGGGGGAACATGGCATGTAGGCAGATATGGTGCTTGAGAAGGAGCTGAGAGTGGAGAAGGAGCTACATCTTGATCCGCATGTGACAGCAAGTGAACTGAGACACTGGCCATGGCTTGAGCATATATGAAACCTCAAAGCCCACCCCCACAGTGATATACTTCCTCCAATAAGGCCACATCCACTCCAACAAAGCTACACCTCCTAATAAAGCCACTCCCTATGAGTTTATGGGGGGCCAATTACATTCAAACTACCACATTCCATTCCCTGGACCTCACAGGCTTGTAACAATATCATAATGCAAAATGCATTTAGTCCAACTTGAAAAGTCCCCATAGTCTATAGCAGTCTCAATAATGTTTTAAAGTCCAAAGTCCAAAGTCTCTTCTGAGATTTATGCAATCTCTTAACTGTAATCCCCTATAAAATCAAAATAAAAAAAAAAGATTCACATGCTTCCAAAATATAATTGCACGGCATATACATTATCCTTTCAAAACACAGGGAACGGAACATAGTGAGGAAATACTGGAACAAAGCAAACCAAAACCAGCAGGGCAAACTCCAAACTCTGCATCTCCATGTCTGATGTCAAAACATTCTTCAGATCTCCAGCTCCTTTCACCTTTGTTGACTGCAACACACTTCTTTCTTTTGGGCTGGATCCACTTCCTGTTAGCAGCTTTCCTTGGCAGGCATCCCATGGCTCTGGTATCTCCAACATTTTGTGGTCTCTAAGGCAATTCAGGCTTCAACTTCACAGCTTCACACAATGGCCTCTCTAGGCCTCCATTCAAGGACACCCCTGCCACATCTCTGGCCTTAGTGGCTTTGGTAGTCATGCAGGCAAATTCCATAGTCCCTTTCTTTTATCCTTAACTCCAGAACCACATGGCCAAAGCTGCCAAGTTCTGCTGCTTACTGGGGCTGGAACATGGCCCCTTTGCTCAATTACATCATCAGCTTTCTGTCCTTCATTGCCTAAGCTTGGCTGTCCTGAAACTGGATCTGTAGACCAGGCTGGCCTCAAACTCTACCAGCCTCTACCTACCCAGTGCTGGCTTTAAAGGCATGCATCAACACACCCAACTCCAAGCTTTTCTTTAATTCCTTTTTACAAGTTGGAAATTTAGCTTAGTGAGGTCTGGTTCTGAGGTCACCACTCCCTCTATTCTATTTCTTAATTTCTTCATCTCCTTGAACACAGGACTTAGCTCCATTCCACATCCTGGTGGTCCTTTTCTCCTCAGATTTTACATTTCCTTGCTCATCTTGCTCCTTTTCATTATAAATCTTCATTGGAGTTACCACTAATAATCATACAACAGAGTCAATATTAGGCTGTTTCAAGATTTCTTCTGCCAATGGAATTAATCCAAATCTCTTCACTTTAGCCTCTTCAGACAAGGGCAAAAAGCAGCCACATTCTTCACCAAAATATCACATAATGATCTCTAGGCCACATATTAATATTCTTCTCGGAAAACTCTTAAGCCAGGCCACCATAGTTCAAATAACTCTTACTACCACTGTCTTCCATGTTTCCACTAATATTGTTCCATTAAGCTGCACTTAAAACATTCCACTGCTTTCCTAACCCAAACTCCCAAAGTCCATATTATTCCAAGCAAAAACATGGTCTGGCCTATCACAACAATGCTCTAGTTCCTGATACAAACTTCTGTCTTAGTTAGGGTTTCTACTGCTGTTACCATGGTAACTCTTATAAATGTAAACATTTAATTGGGTCGCTTACAATCTCAGAGTTCTAGTCCATTGTCATCATGGCAGTACAAGGAGGGATACAGCCAGACATGGTACTGAAGAGGGAGCTGAGAGTGGAGTGCCTGCTTGTTTTGTTGCTTGACTCCTGCTCAGTCAGGGTTGGTCCCTGTAGAGGTGAGGAGGGGCCAGGCCTCTCCTCCAGGGCTTCCTTCCTGTCATCTAAGTGGAATGCACACAGGGAGGGGGAAATAGTTCCCCAGGTGAACATTCCCTCTGCTCCTGCCTGCTCTAAGCAGCCCCAGGGAAGGGGGTAAGTTCCCCAAGGCTGAGCCCAAAGGAAAAGAGAAAGCTCCACTCCTTTCTCTGTCATGACTTATGTCACTTTTTCAACCAATGATCCGTAAAACCCACCAATGTCTGAAAAAAGTAGAAAAACTGCCCCTGGGCCGGGCTGGGCAGGGGGATCACTGCCAGACAACACAGCCTGGACAGAACGGAATTTCCCTTCTGCCCAACAATGACCAAGGAGACTTTAAACAATTTCACTAGGTCCTTTTTAGAAGGATTAAAGACAGCTGTTACCCAGTCAGCCCCAGATATTAGAAAAAATTTATAAAAGTTAAAGTAGGTCCCAGTTGCAGGAGGTAGCTTAAAGGGTGTTTATCAACAGAGAACTGAGATGAGACCTTTTGCATAAACTGAAAGCTATCATCACCTCTGATGATGAGATGCAGTTAGACTTACAGATACAGAAAAATTTTGGTGTCTCACCTACTATCAGAAGAATATCTCCTAGCAGAAAATCCTGCCTCCAACCAAAAGATAGAGTTGGACTATCTCTCATATTGACAACAAAGATTCCTGGGGGTCTGGGCAGAAACCAACTCCCCAGGACTGCCCAGGACACCAAGCTCCTATAATTGTTCAACTACCCAGTTCAGCTACCTCCATCCAGATTAAACAATAGTCAATGACCCTGGAAACAAAAGGGTAAGTTGTAGTTCATATTGCCTGGCTTAAAGAGCCAGGTACCTTGGTGCCCTGCCAGTCACCCAGGGATACACCTCTCCTGCCTGTGAAGAAACCTGGGACCTCTGATTCTCATGTGTCTGATTCTTCCAGAGAAACAGGTATACACTGTCTTGGACCTGAAAGATGCATTCTTCAGCCTCCCATTGGCAGAAGTGAGTCAACCTATCTTTGATTTTAAATGGACAGACCCAGTAGGGAGTTACAGAGGGCAGCATTCCTGGACCAGGTTGCCACAGGATTTAAAGACACTAAATGCAGACTTCCTGCCTTTCTGTCAGAGGTTTCTTGGGAAAATAGATTTTAAAAAGACCACTGAGGGACTGCTGCAAGAGTTATAAACCTTGGGTTACAGAACAGAGCATCGTCGGCTAAGAAAGCCCAACTTTGTACATCAGAGGCTGCCCATCTTGGCTGTCAGCTGAGAGGAGACAAAGGACCCTGTCTCAGAGTAGGATTGCTGCCATCATCCTTCAGATCCCAACTCCAAAGACTAAGAGACAGGTTCCAGAGTTCCTAGGTACAGCTAGGTATTGCTGCCTCTAGATACCAGGGTTTGTGGAAATAGCAAGGCCTCTATACAGCAGCACAAAGTGGGGCACTGAGCCTCTAATCTGGACTGAGACTAAACTAACATTTGAGGCTTTAAAAAGAGCTCTGATTTCCACTCCAGTCCTAGAATTTCCAGACAAAAGGGGCTTTAACACAAACTGTGGAACCAAGAAAATGCTTTGTGACAATTGGACACCGTATCCACAGGATGGCCCAGCTATCTAAGAGCTGTGGCAGCTACTACTAGTTTAATGAAAGAAAGAAAACCAGTTAACTTTGGGTTAAGATCTTATACTTACAGCACCCCATGACACAGTTAAGGCCCTCCTTGAGGAGCACCAGAACGCTGGCTGGCTAATGACTGTGTGACCCAGTACCAAGCCCTACTCCTGGCCCACCCTCTAATCCAGTTTGAGAAACCCACTGCCATCAATTTGGCTACCCTCTCACCTAATGATGCAGGTGCTTATCCATGACTGTCAAGAGGTGAAAAATGAAACCCGTTATGTGGGAGCTACTGTAGTTACTTTAACCAAAACAATTTGGGCCCAAGCCAGGTACCTCAGCCCAGAGAGCAGAACTGATTGATCTGACCCAGGCTCTCAGATGGGGAAAAGGAAAGTCTACCAACATATACACCGACCATCAGTCAGTATGCTTTTACTACTGGCCAGGTCCACAGTATGATCTATAGAGAAAAATGGGAAAAAAGACATTAAAAAAATCTTGACCCTCCTAGAGGCTATTTGGCTTCCCTACAAATTGCTGTCCTCCACTGCTGAGCTGCTGACCTGGCTGCATGACAAAAGGACTCTAAGACCAGTGGGGCTATTGATATTCTGATGACATACCATGACCTGGTGCTGCCTGAGACCCCATGGTAAAGAAGAAATGGACAGCTCAAACCCACAGGATGATGGAGGACACCAGAGGGAAAGATGATTCTCTAGAAACAAGTGGCAGGACTCTGGTAACTGACCTTCACCAGGCTACTCATCTGGGGTCCACAAAACTTTCTGAGTTACTCAGACCAAGGTATGACTGGAGAGCCTAGTGTGGGATGTCTCAGCCAGATGCCAGGTTTGTGCTCAAGTACATCCAAAACAGAGAGCCCTTACCTAGGCAGGGGTCCAAACGAGAGACCAACAGGCCCACAAACTCTGGGAAAACCGACTTCACCAAGATCTAGCCTGCTCGGGGAGGATAAAAATACCTGCTAGGTTTTAGATACCTTTTCCAGGTGGGTAGAAGTGTTCCCCAACCAGACAGAAACTGCTCAAATAGTAGCTAAAGAGCTCCTCCAGGAACTGGTCCCTTGATTTGGCCTCCCCCTAAAAATGGGGTCAGGCAATGGCCTGGCATTCATAGCCAAAACCTCTCAATTATTGCTAAAGCTTTAGACGTAGATTAAAAACTTGATTGTGTATACAGATCTTAGACTTCTGGCCAGGTAAAAAGAATAAACAGGGCATTGAAAAAACTCTATCAAAACCCTCATTAGAGTCCAGCAAAGGATGGATAGACATCCTTCCTTTGCTTTGCTTTAGCTGCTGCACCCCATATAGGGAGAGATTCAAGCCCTATGAGATTCTGTTTGGAAGAGTTCCCCCACTGCTTCCCAGGCTCAGAGATCAGCAGTTGACAAAACTATTTATTTCTCAAGTTACTAGAGGCAATCTAGTCCTCCATAAAGGCTGTTCATTGGACTATCTGAGAGACATAGCCGACCCATGAGTCCACTACCAGTTTCCCCTGGTTCCAGTCCAGTGATACCATCTGGGTCAGGCAGGTAGCCAAAGAGGCAGTGAAACCAACTTGAAAAAGACTCTACCCAGTGATTCTCTCCACTCCTATGGCTGTGAAAGTAGCTTACATTATACTGTGGATCCACCACACCCAAGTTTAAAAAAAAAGTGGAAGGCACACACATTGCTGCCAAATGGACTGTCTCCAGACTATGGTCCATTGTAATTAAGGTTTCATTGTCCCAGGTCCTTATACCCTCTGCCCCTCTGCCTCCTCCTGAGTCTTGTGTTTTGCACTATGGGTATAAGTACAGAGTCATGTTCCAACCCCCACTGCCCTCAGGCCTGGACTGGAAACTGAGGAAGACAGACATAGGGAAGGTATTAGCTAGAGTGACTATAGACCAGCAACCCATATTCATCTTGACCTTTGCTCACTGATGTCTACTTTAAATGTATTGAAGAAAGCAAAGATAGGGGGGTTTAATCTTTTGATGCATGCCCTATGGCTGGACCCCCTAATTGCCAAGAACAAGGGAGTTTCCATTACAAAAATTGGGTTTGTAAAACTGAAGCTTCATAAAAATCTCCTTAGAAAATATTCTGGCCTTTGGGAAGCAGAAGAAAACCAGGAAGTCAGACTCTATGCTACAGGAAGGGACTCTGAGGGTAGAGTTAATCATTTCCAGCTAAAAATCAGCCAGGATTGCTGGTTATGCTTAGATACCTAGCCTCTGTACTTTATAGAGATAGGAATTAACCCGACTGTCAACCCATTGACTGACAAAACTCACTGTAACAGGAGCAGCCCTAATTAACATTAGAGGACTTATCCTAGGCACTTCCCCTTATTCTGATGCCTGCTAGTCTGCCTTATGTGTTAGTTCATCTGGATAACAGCAATATTACTGGGCTTCTGAGACTACCTGGTGGACATGTACCAATGGTTTGACTAAATATGCCTCTTCTGATGCTTTAAACTAAGTAGATAGGTTGGTCAAGACCTAGAGGTATTAGAAGTTTCAGTTTCTGAATTAAAACAACAGTTAGATTCCCTTGCAAAAATGGTCCTACAAAATTGGAAAGGCTTAGACTTCTCATGAGATAAAGAAACTATGTATGGCTTTGGGAGAAACCTGTTGTTTCTATGCCAATTGATCAGGAGTAATTAGAGAAAATATTGCCAAGATTGGGAAAATAATTTGTACCAGTCTCTGTTCTCTTGGTCCCTTGGCTAACTACTTTGCTATCAGCATTGGTTGGGCCTTTAAATCTCATTCTGAGTGGATTAACACTGAGGCTCTGCATCTTAAACTAAAATAGGATGGGTCCATGATTTGACTCATTCACTAAGACCAGTGGGAAATATAACAGGGCTCCAGACATTAGCAGGTCCGTAGACCTTAACAGAATGACTCCATGATGGAAGTACCATTCAGGCTGCACAACTCAACTTATAGACAGCACCACCTGCCAAAACTAAAACAAAGACCTAATCCACCAAAGTCCATAGTTCTGGGAAAGTCTCCAAATGTACTAACCTTGCTTTTTGGCTTCTATAGTTCCAATTCTGGCTCTTTTTGTTAACTGAAATATGTCAACACAGAATATGGCTCTTGTACTTAAAAGCTCACCCTGATAAAGGCTCAGTGCTACACTGGGATCCCACACACCCAGTATAGTCACTGGCCAGCTCATAAAGACTTTCTATTGGCTTAACCCATGTCTGAGCAGTCTTCCCTGGTGAATACCCCACAACACTATTGCTGAAGACAACAGCTACATAACTCATTGAACATGGAGAAGTTGAGATGATTCCTACCTAGAAACTTCACCCCTACTGACTAATGTTCATGGTACTGGAAGGTATTCTGTATGCTAAAATCATAGTTTTAAAGACTAATTTTTTTATTGGAAAGATGTTCATGATAAGCATCTGAGAGGGGAAAATCAAAAGGTCTGGAAGAGTTAATGATATACAATCTTAATTTTTAAAAAGTTTATATGTTGTAAATGTACAAAAAAGAAGTGACTACACTCAGATTCTTGTTTATTTTCTTAGGATGGTTAGATTGCTGGTGGTTATTGTTATTTACTGTAAGTCCTTTCACTTTCAAGCATGCTAAAGTAGGCTTATATACTTTTATTTTTAAAATTAAAACATAATTACATCATTACCCCCTCCTTTTCCTCTCCAATCACTTTTATATCTTCCCTCTCAAATTCATGGCCTCTTTTTTCTTTGATATTGTTACATACATATATATATATATATTTACATATATAAATGCATAAATATATACCTGCAATTTTTTTAGTCTTGTTTAGTGTTAGTTGTATGTATGTTGTTTCACATATGACCAATTAGGGGGTGTATTCCTAGGAAGACTATTTCTCCTGTTCTCAGCATTCCTTAGTTGCCTGTGGTTCTTGTTTAAAGGTAGGACCCTGTGAAATTTCCCTATTCCATATTATATACATTACCAAAAAAGAAAAATAGATTTTATCATTATAGAAGTTGCTTTTAAAATGAAGCAAATGGGGCTGGGGAGATGGCTCAGCCAGTACAGTACTTTCTGCTCAAGCATGAGAACCTGGGTTCAAATTTAGCACTTATTTTTTTTAAAGGCATGGTGGTTTATGCCTGCAACACTAGTGCTAGAGAGGTAGAGACAGGAAGGTCCTTGGGACTTTGTGGCCAGCCAGTCTAGCCAAACTGGTGAACTCCAGTTTCAGTGAAAGAACTTGGCTCTCTAATTTGGAGTGTGATAGAAAAAGACATCTACTATGAATGTCTGACCTCCACTCAACATGTGCAAACACATGCATCCATACACACACTACACACACACTGAAGCAATGTAGGGCTCAACTGAGGAAATATGAGACTAATCCTTAATATGGAACCTTGACTGATTATTCACATATTATTTGAGCCTTTTGCTTTCAATCTGTTTTAAATGAGATGTATTTTAACCAGATATAAACAAGCACAATAGGAGTTATTAACCACGGAGATGTTATTCACTAAGGAAAACATCTATTTTTCCCCAGAGCTATTTAACCTTTTTGCTCTAGCCCCTACACAAGATGGCCCGGGGACCTATCCATTTTGTGACTACTTAACATGAGCCTCTTAATCCAGTAAGAAGACTTTGTTCTTTCTTTCTTCTGCTCTCCTTTCTTATCCTCTGTCCTCCCCCTTACTCACTGTCAAACAGTTTATTCAGCGGAAATCTGCATTAGCTAAAAGTATCACACTTTAAAAAAAGAAGTGGCACTGGCACCATATCAAAGGTACCACCACCAGTCTCTAAAAATCTGTCATCTAAAAGGGAGGCTGTGAGGTAAAATGAGGAGAATCCTTGAATCAAATCTATATTTATCATTTTCTAAAACTAAAAATACACTCCTAGCATTAACATCTTAAGTAAGAATTTCTGTGATTGTAACACTGAACTATAAACTGTTAGATCTGAAATATCATAAACCTTCTCTACAAATGAACAGCTTTTACTTTTTATGATTTATATTGAACTATCACTGAAACCTGTCCTGTTTTCCCTATCTTAAAAAGTTTGTAATGCAACATGGCATGTCATCTTCTGAATATATTATCTGCTTTAACCTTTCCCCTACTGCTAGGCCATTAAATATTTACAATTTGTTCAGAATTTTAAGGTAAATGTTTTTCTTCCCAGCAATCTCACACTTGAGCATTCTTCTATTTGGACTTCAAAAAAGCCAGAATTGACAAGGGGTAATTGGCAACTCAACAACAACAGTACTTTGATTGGTAATATAATGCAACTGATTAAGTAGTCAGATACATGAGTAGTACATTTCAATTCACTCTTCCCCGGGAAGATCTAACCTAAAAGAATGCATAGCCTTTTTATTCTAGCCCAAGCCTGCAAGAGGACTCCAGCAACACCTTGGAACCAACCAGGAGCCCGCCTGGTGGGTAACTGGACACTATTATGATCTCTTTGTGATAAGGAAGCATGGTCTTGTCCAGGGCCAGGACAGACTGAGCAGGACAAGGAGACCCACATGAAGGCCTGGGGCAGTTCACCCCGTGCTCCAAGGAGAAAACACAGACCCACCTGGCACCTTGTGGTGACAGGCAGATGGGCACTATTATGGTGAGCAAATGTATGGNGTGGTATGAGAGAGAGAGACAGAATGCTTCATATCCTGTGGACAGAGGCAGATCTGAAGAGGTGAAAGAGATGAGGAGTGGGCTGAGGTGGGTGGCTTCATTGCCACCCAAGGCCATGGTGAGCCCGGGCTGCTGCTAGGGCCCATGTCTGAGTTCATGGCTCTGATGCAGCCACGATCTTTGATGATGTTCATGACTCCTGATACCAAAGACAGAGAGGATATGGCTGTTCAGAATTCACCCCGCCCCTCACTGGCTGCAACACTAGGGAGAACTGGTCCTGTCCCTTACCTGCTGAAGTACTCAGGGGAGAGGGTCCTATACCTCACCCGGGCAGCAATAGGGCTGACCCTATTCTCAGAGGCATGGACAAGCTGCCCCTGAGGGTGTGAGAATGCGAGAGCAGGTTGCTCCCCTCTGGTATGCCATTTGGTGTCATGGGTGAGGGAAAAGATGCCCTCCTCCCCTTGCCACCTACAGCAGGTAGGGGACCTGACTCAACCCCTCACCAGCTGCAACACTCAGGAGAATGAGCCTTGCACCTAGCCCGGGAAGCACAGAGTAGAGTTGACCCTGTAGACAGGGGTGCAGGTGAGTCAGCCCTGAGGGTGTGAGAAGTGCATAGCTGGTACTGCCTCCCTTGTCAGCTGCATGGTGGTAGGAGTGAGGGAAAGAAGCCTTCCCCCTCACCCCTATGACCTCCAGCTGGCAAGGAAGCTGACCCTCCCCTTTACCAGCTGCAACACTCAGGAAAGCAGGCCAGCACCTCACCTGGGCAGCACAGCAGTGTTGTGGAATAATCCTCTTGTACACTGTAAAGATTTGTCACTCTAATTGGTTTAATAAAAATGTTGATTGGCCAGTAGCCAGGCAGGAAGTATAGGCGGGGTGACCAAACTAAGAATGATGGGAAGGAGAAGGGTGGAGTCAGGAGAGATACTAGCCAGCTGCCAAGCAAGCAGGATGTGTAGAAAATGAGGTAACAAGCCATGAACTGCATGGCAAAGCATAAATAGAAATATGAGTTAATTTAAATGTAAGAGTTAGCTCGTAACAAGCCTGAGCTATTGATCTAGCATTTATAATTCATATTCAGCCTCTGAGTTTGTTATTTGGGACTGGGTGGTCAGAAAAACAGAAAAATGTCTGTTTACACATGGCACCCAACATGGGACTGAAATTTCCATATAAAACCTGACAAAGCTTAGAAAAGGATTCTAGACACACAAGAACAGAGTCAAGCACAGCTTCTTGGTAGCTGCCTTGTTTTCAGGTGGGCTCTGTTTGCTGGCAATGAGCAGAGGCACAGCTCCTTTAAGAGACAGCTTCCTGGCTCAGTGCTAGTGGCAAAAGTGGGCTCTTTTAAGAGCTCCTGCTACCAAACACTTATATGGTGTTTAGAGCAGCTGGCTGCATGCTGCTCAATGGCAGCATGGACCTAGAAACTTCTCAGAGAGTGGCAGAATCTGGGGACTCACCAAGGGACACTTTGTTTTGGAAGAGGTGGGAATGGGGTGGGTT
>LZPO01057485.1:2164561-2181207 GCA_001675575.1 Neotoma lepida
GCCAACAACATCCTAAGGGGGAAAAACTCAAAGCAATCCCATGAAAATCAAGATTGAGACACAGGTCTGCACCATCCCAACTCCTTTTCAATCTAGTGCTGCAAGCACTAGCTAGAGACAGCAGAAGGAAAATAAAGGAATAAAAACAGGAAAAGAATATATCAAATCATACCTATTGGCAGATGATATATGACATAAAACAGATGCTGAAAACTTCTAGAAATGACTGACACTTTGAGCAAAGTAGTAGGATATAAAATCAACTGGAAAAAATCAATAGTTTTCTCTATACCAATAACAAGCACCACGAGAAAGACCATGGAAACACTCACATTGACAATAGCCTTTAAAAAATTGAAATATCAGGATAAGAATTTGTACCTCTATTTATGTTCAAACTATCTGTATATTATCTCTCCTGCAGTTGTACATCGAATGTTTTAATAATAATAATAAAAAATAATAAAAGAAAAGAAAAAGGTTAAAAAAAAAGAATAAACCTTGTTGTTGCATTCTGGAAAAAAATTGAAATATCTATGAATAAACCTAACCAAGGAGGCAAAAGACCTCAATGAAAACTTTAAGTCTCTGAAGAAATTGAGGAAGACACCAGAAAATGGAAAGACTTCCTGTGGTCACGGATTAGTAGGACTAATATTGTGAACATGGTCATTCCAGCAAAAGCAATGTACAGATTGAATGCAATTCCAATAAAAACCCCATGACATTATTCACAGAAATAGGAAAAAAATTTTGAAACCTACATAGAACCACAAAAGACCCTGGGTAGCCAAAACAATCCTGGGCAAAAAGAACAATGCTGGAGGGATTATCAGTCCAGATTTCAAGTTATATTACAGAGTGATAATAAAAATCAAGAAAACAAAAAACAACAGCAAAAAGCAAAACAAAACAATGGGACATGTAGATCAATGGAAAATATAGAAGACCCAAATGTAAGTGCACATAACTACAGCTATCTGGTATTTAACAGGATGCCAAAAACACTCAGTGGATGAAAGATAGCATCTTCAACAAATGGTGCTGGGAAAATTGGATGTCCACATGTAGAACAGTGAAGTTAAACCCCTATCTATCACTCTGCATGAAAATCAACTTCAAATGGATCAAAGACCTTAGTGGGAAACCTGAGTGCTGAAACAGCTAGAAGAAAACATAAAGTGGTACCCTACAAAATATAAGTGGGACTGGAGAGATGGCTCAGCCATTAAAGGCTAGGCTCACAACCAAAAATACAAGATAAAGGTGTAAGAAAGGACTTTCTGAATAAGACTTCATTTGCCCAGAAATTAAGGCCAGTCATTGACAAATGATACTTCATAAAACTACAAAGTTTATGTACAACAAAGGAAACAGTCAATCATATGAAGAGGAAGCCCACAGAATGTAAGAGAATCTTTGTTCATTATATATCTTATAGAGGATCAATATTCATAATATACAAAAGCCTGAAAACAAAAAGAATCTAGAAAACAAATGACCCAATTAAAGATGGTCTATGTATCTGAACAAAGGGTTTTCAAAGGAGAAATAAAAATAGCTAAGAAATATCTTTTAAAGTGTTTGTCATCTTTAACGATTAGAAAATGCAAATTAAAACCACTTTGAGATTTCATCTAAACCCATTCAGAATGACTCAGATCAAGAAAGTAACTGACAAAAATGCTGCTGAGAATGTGGAGAAATGGGAACTCTTATTCCCTGTCGGTGAGATTACAAACTAGTGCATCCATTACAGAAATCAGTGTGAAGAACACTCAAAAAGCTAAAAGTAAACCTACCAGATGACCCAGCTATACCACACCTTGGAATATGCTCAAGGGACTCTACATTCTATTCCATAGATGCTTGCTCAGCCACGCTCATTGCTGCTCTGTTCACAATAGCTAGGAAATGGAAACAACCTAAATATCCTTCAAGTGATGAATGGATAGGAAAATGTGGTACACATACACTATGGATTTTTATTCAGCTGTAAAGAAAAATGAAATCATGAACTGTGCAGGGAAATGGATGAAGCTAAAAAAAGATCTTATTGAGTGAGGTAACCCAGACCCAGAAAGACAAACGCTGCATGTTTTCTCTTATTTGTAGATCATAGCTCTGAACATTTATAAGTGAGTATACACCCTGGAGTAACTGCAGAAACCGGGAGAGCAAAGGAGGACCATGGATGGGAAAGCTCTAGAGAGGGAATAAGACACAGGTGCTATGAAAGTGGAAAAGGGACAAACAGGTGGGAGGATTTAATTGGGAAAGAAGGGCAAATACGGAGGGTGAGGGAGGAGAGATAAATAATACTAAGCATGCTTGAAAAAGCCATATAAAAACATTTTATCTTTACTAAAAAAATACATATATAAAGAGGACAGCCTGGTCTACAGAGCTAGTTCTAGGACAGCCAAGATTACAAAAAGAAACTCTGTCTCAACAAAACAAAACAAAACAAAACAAAACAAAACAAAACAAAACAAAACAAAACAAAAATACATATATAGGTACCTGGAGAGGTCCAGAAGTTAAGAGCACTGGCTGCTCTTTCAGATGACCTGGGTTCAGTCCCCAGCACTCACCTGGCAGCTTACAACCTTCTGTAACTCCAGTTCCAGGGGATCTGGTGTTCTCTTCTAGCCTCTACAAGCACCTCTACCAGGTGCACACAGTACACACACACATGCATGAAAACAGAACACTAATACATATAAAATAAAAAATAAATCTTTAAAACTACATACAAAACATACATAAGTGTATGAGTGTACACACACACACATACACACACACCCACAGTTTGAATGACATTATGCCTCTTGGGACAATAATTCTCTCCCAAGGAGCCCCAGACTATCTAACAAAAACCACAGTGTAAAATAAGGAAAATCTCTCTTGAATTGTTTTTCAGGAACTCCTAAAACAATATAGGCTATTGCTGTTACCATTGGTTGCCTCCCAGAACTTGAAGATAAGACCCTATTGTTGAAGGCATGGGAGGAGTTGGAGAGTGGAGAGGGATGAAAGTGATGACAATATGTGCTCATGTATGAAATTCTCAAAAAAATTAAAAATAGTGGACCCTGCTCTCATTTGACAGCAGTGAGCAATGGCGGGATCCTACAATTTACTACTCCTTATTGCCTGGGACACAGTCTACATCACTCATATATATGACTTGTCTGNATCCTAGAAGCATTTGAGAATNNATTGGGGGTTAATTCTTGTTTGGATTCAGTCATCCAACTACTTTTCCTTGTATTTATTATTTGCATATTCACCAGAAAAAAAGAATATATAGTACCTTCCAGCACAAAAAAAAATTAAAAATTTTAAATTAAAAAATGAAAGTATTTAAAACTAAAAAAAAAATAAAATAAAACTAAAAAGCTCTTTGTTTTAAGGAAGCACCATTTTGTAAGAATCCTGTTTTGTCAAGCTTCACCATATTGCACAGCAAATGAACAGAATCTTAGCATCATAACGATGTACACATATACCAAAATACATTGTACCTCCTAAATATAAATAGTTATTATGTGTCAACCAAAAACAAAATAAAATAATTGAGAAAAAGATCAACCAGGACATAAATGACTTATTTTGGTTGGATTAATTCATTAAAGCTTTAGTATTCATTCATAGAAGAAGTGGAACTGAGCCTAATGGCATTGCATATATTTCCAGTTACTTGCAAGGCAGGAGAATCACAAGTTCAAGACCAGCCTGGACAACTTGGTGAGACCATAATCTCAAAATAAGAAGTAAAAACTAGGCTGAGGATTCAGCTCAATGTTAGAACATTTACCTAACATGCATAAGGGCCTAGGTTCAGTCTCCAGTACTATTTTTAGAAAAAGAAGAAGAAGAGGAGGACGATGAGGAGGAAATTGTTCTCTAGATAAGAATATAGGGACCCAACATTATAGAAAGATTAATGTTAAAGTAAGGTGATTATAGATAAACAAGAATTTATGGGAACTTTGATGTATGATATGATGATGGTGATGATGATGATTGTTGTTACTCCCTGGCTACCTTGTCTCTGTCTTCTTTGATACATCCTCATCACTATAAATACTGAACTCTATTCTGAGTTTGAGTCTCAGATTCCATATCAGGAATATGGTAATTTTAAAAATCAAAAAAAGAAATGCAATCAGATAACCAAAAAGAAGCACAGCACTCAGGAGGCTGAAGCAGGAAGACCAACTTGCGTGGGAGACTTTGTCCCAAAACCTGGTAGAAGGATGGTGACTTAAGCAACCGAACACAGCAAAGCCCATTTTTCTTCTCCCTCGAAGCTGTGCACAGTGCAGAGCCTCTGCTCCAGCCAGAGCCAAATGCTGTGACAGAAGCAGAGTTCAACATCCTGCTGGTCACTGACTGAATCTCTATAAACAATACCCACCTAACACAAGCAAAGCTCATTTCCACTTCAAATGCCACAAAAAGAAACAGAAAACTCCAACGTAAGGAAGGTGAACTATGAGGAAGCAAAATTGTATGGGTTGTGCTACATTCTTAATAAGTACTTAAAAGCTAAAGTAGTGGCCAAAGAGAAAATCCAGGAAGCCAAATAAGTGTACAAAGGTATGTCCAAGATGACATCTTTAATGAGAAGGGGTGATATTTCATTCATGAGAACTAGACTTTGATGGTCATGTACCATCAAAGGAAAGGCTGTTCCCAAGGGGTTTGTCACCCCTAAAGCAGCCTCTTTGCAGTGCAAAACACAGCCCCAGAGTGCTACCTGCTTATACACTGAATTGAGACTATTATTGTTGTTCAGTCCAGGTATCCAGTCATAGTGGCCACATGTTCTAGACAGCAGAAGAAAATACTGGCCAAATATTAGTTACAAACTTTTAGTAATTAGAAGGGTCTGGAACACAAGTTACATGATTTTGACGACAGAGGAGTCTCTTTACAAGAGACTGCTGAGGAAGGGCCACCTGTTCATTTGGTTAACTTCAAAGGAACAGTTACAGTACTAGGAACTACTATAATACTGCAGAACACAAAATCTGTTCCATACCATTCTGTTCCAACTTGGGGGAAAGACTTTGAAAAAGATACCTTTGAACACATAACACAGCCTATGTCTATGGTCAGCAGAGCTATGGCTTTTATAAAGTGTATGAGAAAATACGAGGTGAAGACCTGAGACATTTAATAATATCAAAGTACAGAGGCACCACTTATCATCACATCTGATTCTGGACATTGTCTTGACACTGTATCAAAGGTCTCTGATGTTTTGGGTGAGAAATTTCCTGTTATTGAGAACTCAAAAGGCTACAAGTTGCTGCCTCATCTTAGAGTTATTCAGGGAGATGCAGTGGATATTAATACTTTATAGGAGATTGTAGAGGGGATGAAACAAAAAATGGAGTATGGATAATGTTTCCTTCCATTTTGGTGGAGCTTTGCTGCAGAAGTTAATGAGAAAAATAGCTAGTTATATTGTAACCAATAGCCTTGTGGTTAATGTCTTTAAGGACACAGTTGCTGATTTCAACAAAAGGTCAAAAAGGTGCCAGTTATCTTTACATAGGACACAAGTAGGGTATTTTGTTACACTTGAAGAAGGAAAAGGAAACCTTCAGGAATATGGTCACAATCTTCTCCATACCATTTCCAAGAATAGAAAGGTGACAAAAAGCATTTGATGAAGTCAGAAAACCACATAGTTGAATATCAAACTGGATGTAGTACCTCATTAGGCTTTATTCAGCCTGGTTGTTGTGCATGGAGTGTGTGCATACATGCATGCAGGCATGTGTGCACCTGTGTGTATGTCATACATGTTCATTGTACAGATGTGTGGGTTTCTTTGTGCTTTATGATACACTACAAACAGATGGTTGGTTTATGGACATAATGCCCTTTTTATTTTCTTTTCCCCAGTGTTTAGATGGTCTCAAATTAGGAAACATAATAACATACATGAAAACTTTTTAGGCCTCCTTGTTAATAGATGGTTACTAAATCCAGTGTTGATCTTTTCACAAATAAGAGTACCAAGAAACTTTTATATGTAACTACAAACCACATAAAACAGATTTGAATAAATTACCGTGATTGCTTTATGTTTATGTTTAACTTGTATTTCTGTACAAATGAGATTGTATAAGATATATTTAAAGTTTGAATGATTTAACAGTCTTTTCAAATTTTCATAATTCTTATGAGCACAGACTTTCAAGAAAATACTTGAAATTAAATTACATTGCTCATGCCCCAAAGATAGATCCTGATCCCACTGCCAGGGGCCCCTTAAGCAGATCAAACTACACAACTGTCTTGCCTATGCAGAGGGCCTAATCCAGTTACATGGAGGCTCCACAGTTATTGGTCCACAGTTCATGAGTTTCCACTAGTTTGTTTTGTTTGTCTCTGTACATTTCTCCATCATGATCTTGATGCCCCTTGCTCATAGAATCCCTCTTCACTCTCTTCGACTGGACTCCTGGAGCTCAGCCTGGTGCTTGGCTGTGGATTTCTGCGTCTGTTTCCATCAGTTACTGGATGAGGGCTCTATGATGACAGTCAGGGTATGATTGGGCTTTTTGGAACCCAGGGCCTAAGGAGGGACACCTTACACAGCCTTAGTGTAGGGGGAGGGGCTTGGACCTACCTCAGCTGAGTGTACCAGGCTCTGCTGATTGCCCATGGGAGACCTTGCCTTGGAGGAGGTGGGAATGGGGGGGTGGTTGTGGGGAAAGGCTGGGGGTGGGAGGAGGGAGGAGAGGGGGATCTGTGGTTGGTACGTAAAATGAATAGAAAATTTCTTAATAATAAAAAAAGAAAGAAAATTACAATGCTTTTTGTCCATTAACCAGCAAATAAAACATGGCCTTAACAAAGTTGTTTGTATTGTTTCACATTGGGACATTATGTCAGGACATATACCCTATAGAATTGCTAACCTCACTGCCCTTGTAGAATATGCATTACTTATTCTACACTGAAGAGAATAATGGTTCTTACTCTAATATTGAGGCACTGTACATTTCTATACCTTGGTCATTGGATTATACTAGTAAAATGTCAAATCTGAAAGGCCTATTCTGCAATTTTATATATCAGATATTGCTAGTAGCTCTAATATGAACTTCAAGATTTTAAGAAGATAATTTTTAGAGAGAATTTTTGCTTCTACTATGGAACATACACATAAATGTAAAATATTGTCATAAGTGGCCGGGTGGTAGTAATGCACGCCTTTAATTCCAGCACTCAAGAGGCAGAGACAGGCAGATCTCTGTGAGTTTGAGGCCAGCCTGGTCTACAGAGTGAGTTCCAGGACAGCCAGGGCTACACAGAGAAACCCTGTCTAGAAAAACAACAACAAAAAAAATTGTCATAAGTGGACGTAGTATATTTTAAGGTAATTTCACTTATAAATTTATTTTGCATATGCTATAGGTGGTATGTCTTAAATGAATTGATGGAGTGGGTAGTGAGCACTTAAGTTTTTTGACTGTGTTATATCTTCATTAAGTTTTAAAAAATTAAATTGTACTGACTTTATTAATTTAAAAATAAACCCTCCAGTAACTAATACTTAAACAAGTTCTTGATGCTACTACCCCCAATGAAAAGCATGATTCTTAATAAATCACTCTTAATGCAAAGAGTTGGCTAAATTTAAAGTTTTCATTCTCAAAATATTTATAGTGATTTTCTGCTAGCTCCTGAGTGGGTTATTGCATCCGACTAGACACTAGTTTCTTTAAGGTGACTCATAGCATTAGGTTAGTTCTATGGCAGTATTGGCCAGCTGCTCTGCAGGCTGACTTTGGACTGTTCTTTTATTTTTAATTGCACACTGTCTAAGACTGCTTCCCACTTCAGTAGCAGAAATCAAGTAGCTGCAATAAAGACCAAATAGTCCATAAAGCCTGGAATGTTCATTTCTATGTCTTAAACACAAACACACAAAAGCTAGATAGTTGTGTTCTAAGAAAAGGAGTCTGCCCTTGCATTTTAAGAGAGATGTTGGTTTTTCTGGGAATGGAGGAAACTAAATTTTATGGAGTTTATCTATTGTTCCTTCTCATTTAAGAATTTGATACTAGAAAACTGATTTAGAAACATTTTAGTAACTTGTCATTAAAGGTAAAATTTTAAAAGCCATAAATCATCTAAAACAGTTGCATGAGAAATCATTTTATCACTAGACTAATCTAATGAGATGAATTATTCAATAGCTTACAAGTGGAAATAGACAGAATAGAGGTTTTATAGGTGATTCTAAACACTAAGGAAAGCATTAAGCATTATTTACTTTTAGTAATCTTCATCCTATAAATCCATGGTAAAAATGATCAGAAACTGACTTTTTAGAAAGTGTAACTTAACTGTGAGAGAAACCAACTTATATCTGATTTGACTTAAGGCCCACTCCACCAGATGGAACCCATATCCCATACTTAGGTGACCAAGAACCTGAGACTAGATAGGCCAGGGACCTAGGGGAAAACCAAACACTACTGTTCTACTAAAAGAACATAGCAATAAAATGACTCCTAACGACATTCTGTTACACTCATAGATCAGTCAGTGCCTTGCTCAGGCATCAGAGAAGCTTCCCCCTGCAGCAGATGGAAATAAATACAGAGACCCACAGTCAGGCATTATGCACAGAGTGAGAGACTTTGGAACATTTCCATGAAACCCCTCCCCTCAGGGCCCAGGGAACCCTGAAGAAGAGGAGACAGAAAGAACATAAGAGCCAGAAGGGATGGAGGACAACAAGAAAACAAGGCCCTCTAAATCAACATAATAGAAGCACATATGAACTCACAGAGACTGAGGGAGCACGCACAGGACCTGCATGGGTCTGCACCAGATAGAGTCCTATAGTTGAAAGGTGGACAAATACCCCCATCCTTAACCTGGAAGCTACCTCCAACTGATAACCACTTGCAAATGAAAATTTAGTTTTCTCCAAGGGAGTCTCACTGCAAAAACAAACTACTCTTAAGGGTAGGCTGCATGTCCAGCTGTAAATGGCTAACAGAAAAAAACTCCATGGCATCTTTGGAAATCTCTTGTCTCACAATGTCATGCCAGGGCTTTTTTTTCTTTTGTTTTATTTTTATTTTTAATTTAATTTAATTTATTTATTTAACCCTAAAGGTTTTGCATATATATTATAGCTTCTGGTTTTGTGTTTTTATAGGATTCCTGAGTGTCTCTGCATCTATATGTTCCTTTTGCCCTTTCTTGGGCTCTTTTCCTTCTGTTTGTTTTTTATTATTCCAATTTGTTTGCTTATTATTTAGCTTATATTTTATTTTATTATTATCCCTTAGATGCCCATTTGCTTTCTAATAGGAGACAGAAAGGGGTGGATCCAGATGGGAGGGGAGGTGGAGAGGAACTGGGAGGAGAATAGGGAGGGGAAACCGTAATCAGGATATAGTGTATGAAAAAAAGATCTATTTTTTAGTTTATGCTTTTTGTTGTTATTATTATTATATTTTTATTATTTTAAACAATTTTTAACTTTAAATATATTCTGATCATATTCTTCCCCGCCCTCAAGGCTTTCCAGATCCCAGATCCTCTTCCCCTTCCTACCCACCCAACTTTTAAGTTCTTTCTCAAAAAATAAACAAAAACCCAATACAACAACAAAATCCCCCCCAAACCAAGAAAACCAAATAAATCCATGCTCAAAAAGAAAAAAAAATTGTAACCAACTAAAAGTGCGCGCACACACTCACATACCAAACAGCAACAAAAACTACTCCTCCTGAGCATGAGGCCTGTCCTGTAGTCGTTGATATACCCAGTGTTACTCCATCGTAGTAAACTTATTTTCCTTCTCCCAGCAGGTATAAGTGACAGTTCAGTTGTTAACCTTTACCCTAGTGGCTAGGTTTACATTCATTCATTCATTTTTCAAAAAGTGTAACAAAATACAATATAAGATAAACCAAAAACTATCACATTAAAGTTAGACAAGGCAAACCAACAGAATGAAAAGAGCCTAAGAGAAGGCATAAGAATTAGAGACCCACTTATTCACACACTCAGAAATCCCATAAAAACCCTAAACTAGAAGCCATAATATATGTGCAGAGGACCTAATATAGACCTGCACAGGCCCAGTTGGAAGAACAATAAAGGGGTGATGGGAGTGAATTTGACCAAGTTACATGATATACATGCATGAGATGCCATAACAAAACCCATTATTTCATACAATGAATATACAACAATAAAATTTTTTTATTCCACATATAATTATGAGAAAAAGAGAACACCTAAGAAAAGCTCAGCACTGCCAAAAGCCTTACCATGCCCTAACTTTCACCTAAGATCGGCCTGTGGTACCCTCTATCTTGAAGTATATACTGAAAAACAATTGAAACAGGAAATATGTAGCTCAGAAGGACTTCTCTGAGAACCTGAGAACATTTTTTCTGATATATGATTGTCAAAAATGATAAGGTCTGCTAGGCAAGTGGTACATGCCTTTAATCCCAGCACTCAGAGTCAGAGTCAGGCTGTGAGTTTGAGTGCAGAGTCTAGCTGGTCTACAATTTACAATGTGAGTTCCAAGACAGCCAGGGTTATATAGTGAGACTCAGTTTAAAATAAATAAGTAAAGGAAGGAAGGAAGAAAGGAAGGAAGGAGTGGATGGATGGAGGGAGGGAGGGAAAGCTGGAGAAAAGGCTCAGAGGTTAAAAGCACTGGCTGCTGGAGAGATGGCTCAGAGGTTAAGAGGTCTTGAGTTCAATTCCCAGCAAGCACATGATGGCTCACAACCATCATTAATGAGATTTGGTGCTCTGGTGCCCTCTTCTGGCGTACAAGCATACATGCAGGCAGAACATGGTATACATGATAATAAACAAATCTTTAAAAAAAGAAAGAAAAAGAAAAAAAGGATAAGATCTGTCTCTCATTCTGCAGGAAGGTCGAATGCACACTTAGTTGGCCTAATCATATTTATAGCCTAATCATATTTATATTGGTCACAACTTTGTTATTTTTAACTTCACTGACTTTCATGAGTCCTCACACTTCCCCTTCCCTCATTCTCTGCTTAAAATATGCAAATCACCTCTACACAAATCAGAATGGAGCTCATCTCTTTTCTCTACTGTCAGTCCTTACTGAATTAAGTCTGTTCTCATGGCTTTAGCTGGTAGCCAGTCATATTTATCTTCAATGTCAGAAGAAATTCCAACCTCCACAGTTTGTGAGTTCAAGTAATGCTGTAAGGTATGAACACAGCAGGTCAGGGTAGCCACCTGCAACTGCACATTCCTAAAGGGTGTGCCCAAGGATTATGCCTGAAATAGAACAAAGGAAGCCACCATTAAGGCCCCAGGGAAGTGTCTTTGAGAAAGAATGACTTTCCTACTCACTAGCCCCATTCAGGATCACGAGTTTCAAGAATACCAATGCCAGTGTAGTTTACATAAGAATGGTCCTCATAGGCTCACATACTGGAAAGCTTAGTCACCAGGGAATTTCTTGAAAGGATAATCCTATTTTAAATAATCCTATTTGGAAGGATTAAGGAGGGATAGCCTTGCTGGAGAAGTGTATCACTGGGGGTTTCAAAAAACCACACCAGGCCCAGGGTCTCTTTCTCTCTGCCTATGGAGCAAGATGTAGCTCTCAGCTACTGTTCAGGAACCATGAGTATTGTCATGCTCCTTCCATGCCCCCACCATGATGGACTAAACCTCCAAAACTGTAAGCAAGCCTAGAATTAAATTCTTTCTTTTATAGGGGGCCAGGGAGTGGAATGTGGCAGTTTGAATAAGAATGGTCTCCACAGACTCATATATTTGAATGCTTAGTCACCAGAAAGTGGAACTCTTTGAAAGGACTTATAAGGATTAGGAGGTGTAGCTCCAGAACCATAAATCTCACCATGTGCCCACCATGCCCCCTGCCATGCACCCACCATAATGATAATGACTAATCCTCACAATTAAATTCTGTCTTTCATAAGAAGTGCCTTGCTTGTGGTGTCTCTTCACAGCAACAAAACAATGACTAAGACAGCCAGTATTATCAGTGTCAAAGTGGGGACAACCCAAAGCTCAGAAGTGAATTCTTCAGCAGTATCTGGGAGCTGTAGGTTAGAAATTCCTCCCTCACATGTGGCATTCTTTTCCATCGGCAGCTCTCACTCTTGGACATTGAGACCACTAAGGATTCTAGGTAGTGGCATCTTGACTTGAATTTGACTTTCATCTTGCACATGAAACATCAGTGTCCAGAGTATTCTTTCTTACTGTCTTATGCCAGTCTACCTTTAGCACAGGACTCTGAGTCCATCAAGTAAGTCACTGCTCCCCCAGTTCAAAGCTGTTTGTTCACAGAGGCTGAAACTAGCATACAGATGGTTACATGTGCCAAGAAAAAAAAAGATCCTAAGAGCATCCTGACTGGGGGCTTTCTGCAGCTACAGAGACTGGATATTTCCACCTTAGATCCCACTTATACATACAAATAGAAGATGTGATCAGTATCCATTGGAACCACAGGAATCCCCATCACCAAAAGCAAGGTGTTCTCTTGGTGGGACCAAGAAATTCTACCAAAAATATACCTTCCAAGACACATGCACACATGCATAACCCAAACCCTCTAACATTGGTCTATTCCCAGAATGATGATGCATGACACCAAACTAAACAGATGTAGGTCTGAATAGTCAACTGGCACATTTATGTCTTTATAGAGAAGGCTTGCAGTGCCTACAACAGAGAAGGCACATCCAAAGCACCAATCATAACTATTGTCCTACTCAGCCTTTGCCTTCATCTGCTTGGGTTCTTGAGAGTCACATACAATGCCCTGGAGGAAGAAGATGTTGTCTAGAAGCAGTTGCCAAGTTTTATTCTTTAAGTTACATTTTGAATACATTGTGAAAGCTAGATTCCCTGTGAAAAGAAAAATCAAGTTTTCTGTGTAATACTCTGGAGGCTGATAAGGTATCAAGAGAATGCCCATACCTAGAGGGTGGAAAGAGGACCAAAGTTACCAGTTAGGGAGGGCTTCAGAAAGAGCAGGGTCAGCCTGGTCTGATGCTATTCAGAAACTCAGAACTGGGAGGGAGAAAACAGAGATAACCATAGCAACTACTGTTCCTCTTCACTCCTCTACCAACTAGGAAGAATAAACTGCACTAATGGGTGATGTGACCTGAGTTTGTTCTCATCTTTTGTTCAGTAGGAACATCCAGGGCTCACTTGTGGGTCATGGTGCCAGAAAGCTGCATAAAGTATTAAGATGGGCCAATCATTCCACAGTGGCCACCAAGTAAGGAATCTAGGGGCCAGTCAGGATCCCAGGAGTATTATAAGCACTAGACACCATTGCCTGTTGCATATGACGCAGGCATATATATAAAGGAAGAGGCGGGAAGATGGGATGATAGAGATGTAGTTGTAAACAGCTTCATAGTTTCTACCTTGAATTAATCACTTCCTTTACTGGCAAAACAGAGCCCATAGATGAACTGTCAGAAAGTTTACACATTATCTATCAAGAATGGAACTAGAAACACACAGAAAAAGTAGCCATATGCTATCGGTAATGTGTGTGCAAGGCTTGTTGATAAGACATATATTATGTACCAGAGGGGACATATGGGGAGGGGGCTGATGTTTTCAGGTAGTGTGAGTGAAGAATCACATAAATGTGATGAGTTGGGCTGGAGAGATGGCTCTGAGGTTAAGAGTACTGACTGCTCTTCCAGAGGACCTGAGTTCAATTCCCAGCATCCACATGGCAGGTCACAATCATCTATAATGAGATCTGGCGCCCTCTTCTGGCCTGCAGGCATACATGCAGACAGAACAAAGTACACATAATAAATAAATAGATCTTAAAAAAGAAAAAAAAAAAGTGATGAGTCTGTTATGTGAGGCATCACATAAAATAATGTCCTTTATACTTCCATTTCACAGCTCTTAGAGGCATTAGAGGTTGTCTTGTGACCCGTTACATTTTCCAGCTAGGCCAGCAAACCTGCCCCAGCCCAGCCTAGTAACTCCACCTTCTTATCTATAAGCCTCCTACACTCACTCCAAGCCTCAGATAGAACTTGAGTCCCATGCCCAGTGATTCAGCCCAACCTGAGGAACCCTGCTCATGCCTTTCCAACCTTCCAAGTTTGGACCAGACACACATTCTATACACAAACAACTCTGCTGTGTCCAGGACACACAACCAATAAAAATAAAGTCCACATTCTCAGATAAAGTCCTCATCACAAAACCACAAAAAATATGAAAGGTCAAAACAGCATATCTCCTACAAAATCCTCCAGTCCTATAGCAATGGTCTCTAATGGGAATTACCCAGTTGAACTTCAGGGCACAGATCTTACAACAACCATAATATTCATCAAAGAATTAACGAGTTTAAAGAAGACAAAAATAAACAGCTCAATGAGTTTAAACAGAACAGACACAAAGAGAAAAAATACCTAAGTGATGCCCAAGAAAATATAAACATATAGATAAATGAAATGACAGAGAGAATCTAGGATTTGAAAGCTGAATTCAACAAAGGGATAGAAATATTGAGGAGAACTCGAGATGAAATAAAGATGGAATCGAAAAACTCAATATCCTGATTAGAAAACTTAGGGGAAAGCCTTACAAGTAGAATGGATCTAATGGAAGACATAATACCAAGCTTCAGAGACAAAGTAGAGGAATTAGACCACACAAGCAAATAATATGAAAAAAAATTAAAACTATAGGAAAGGAACATGTGGGAAATGCAGGCCACCACAAAAGGTAAAATCTTTAAATTGTAGGTATAGATGAGAAATAAGAATGCCAAGTTAATGGCATAGACCAGATCTTCAACAAAATCGTAGGAGAAAACTTCCCCAAACTAAGGAAAGATACACCCATATAGATACAAGAAGCACACAGAACTCTGAGTAGACAAGTCCAGAAAATCAACTCCCTATGACATATCTTAGTTAAAGCACCAAGAATACAGAACAAAGAAAGAGTACTGAAAGCAGAAAGAGAAAAAACACAGGTCACAAATAAAGCAAAACCCATCAGAATCACAGCTGATCTCTCAGTGGAAATTGTGAAAGCCAGTAGATCCAAAGAGATGCATTCCAAGTTCTAAAGACCGAGGGGAGTAACCTAGATTGAGGTACCCAGCAGAACCATTTGTCATAGTTTAAGGAGGAAGAAAAACTGTTCATCGTATAAACAGCCTAAAAAATTCATGTCCACCAAACCAAGCCTAAAGAGTACTAGAAGCAGTGACACAGTGCCTCTAACAAAGCCACACCACCTTGTTAGGTTTATTTCAAAATATTTTATTTTCTCTGAGGCTATTGTGAATGGGAGTGTGTCCAAAATCTCTTTCTCTGCATTTTTCTTGTTGGTGTATAGAAATACCACTGATTTTATAAGATTATTTTTGTATCCTGCTGTTTTGCGAAATTATTGATCATTGATCCTGCTCTTGTTCAAGAAATGAACGATCTCTACAATGAAAACTTCAAATCTCTAAAGAAAGGAATTAAGAAAGACATTTAAAAAATGGGGGGAAATGTCCATCCTCATGGATTAGTATAATTAATATTGTGAAAATGATTATTTTGCCAAAAGCAATACCTCTATAGAGAAACACAATCTAAAAAAACAAAACAAAAATATACTCTTTAAGAAAGAACATAGGAAGAATTACCCTTATCGTTTGCTCATTATTACAATTCATAGCTCTTTGTCAGGACCCAGTCCAGTTCAGGAGGGCAGAGACACCATGGCTACAGTCCTACAGAGGAGTCTTCAGCTCCCACTACTACACTCCCTTTCTTGTGCTCCTGGAATAGGCTTGAATCTGATTTTCCTCTCATACTCCAGCAGAATAGGATGAAAATGTGCTGAAGTTTTCCTTAAAGGAAAAAGTGGAACTGAAATGTACAAAGAAGCGGGCAAATGGTCTCAATATTTTGGATCATTGTTTTCTGCCTGTAGAATAAGAGTTCATTCCTGATCTTGGACATGGATCACTCCTCAGGTGACATAAGCCTGTCAGAATGAACTGATCCCAGAGCATGATAATATGGGAAGCACATTAGACTATAAGACTGGGAAAAAAGGTGAGGCAGATAGGGAGAAGAGTTGTTCAAAATCAAGTCAGTTTCCTTCCTAGCTGCACACCTACTAGCTGTCTTGGTCTGAGGTCAGACAGCACTGTGGTTTTTCAACTCTTCTTCCCCAAAGCCATTTTCAATTCCCTTAGTCTCTTTCCTTGATCAAAGTTTGCATCTTCAAATTCAGAATAGTCTCACAGTCCTCTTGTTGTGATAAGCAAGGTGATAAAGTGGAAGAAATAAATGATATCTTTACTACAGAGACAGCCTATGTATTCATTTCCTAGGGCTAATGTCATGAGTGCCATAAATCATACAGCTCAAGACAGACATTCATTATCAAACAGGTCTGGACACTAGACTTCTAAAATCAAGACATCAGTAAGGTCATGCTTCCCCTGAAATTTGTTTGGAAGAATCCTTCCTTGCTTCTTCCAACTCTTGGTTTTTCTTTAGTTTAAATTTGATTTATTTATTTTAAAATTTTCTTTTTATATATATATATTATTTTATTTA
>LZPO01057485.1:2184239-2198627 GCA_001675575.1 Neotoma lepida
CAAAGCTACACAGAGAAACCCTGTCTCGAAAAACCAAAAAGAAAAAAAAAAAGAAATCCCAATTGATTCCCCATATCTGCTGACAGTGATGATTCAGATGATGGTATGGCAGCAGCCTGAGGAGGGGGCTCAAGGAAAGCCAAAACCCACTGGGAGAGGAAAGAAGCAAAATATCCAGCTGTCTGCATGGGGGAAGTGTGCAAAAGTGGCTAACTCCTGTGGTTTTTGGAGCCCAAAAACCTATCAAGTTTAATGCAGAGAGGCTACAACAAAAACTTAGCCAGCGGGTTAGGGAGTCCGGCCCAGGTGGGGTGGAGATTCCTGCTGCATGTAGCTCAGGCATGAGCCAGGGACTGCAAGGCCACAGGCAAGCGGCTTTTTTGTGAATTCGTGCCCCAAGTTGGGCACAAGATGTAACACAAATTTGGAAGGTCCATTTAGGCACCCTCTCCATGACTGCTATGAGTCTTAGCTGGGGTCATCCTTGTGGATTTCTGGGAATTTCCCTAGCACCAGTTTTCTCCCTAACCCCATAATGGCTCCTTCTACCAAGATATTTCTTTCATTGCTCTCCCTCTCTGTCCCTTCTCATCCTCCATCACCTCCCCTCTCCCTCAACCCCCTCCCAGTTTACTCAGGAGATCTTATCTATTTCCCCCTCCCAGGGAGTTTCATGAGTGTCCCTGTTTTATTATTATTTTATTTTATGTGTATGGGTATTTTGCCTACATTATGTCTGTGCATAACTTGCATACCCGGTGCCTAACAGGGACCAAAGAGGTTGTCAGATCACCTAGAACTAGAATTATAGATGGCGGTGAGCTTCTGTATGGGTGCTGGGAATAGAACCAACATCTTCTGGAAGAGCAGCCAGTGTTCTTAAGTACTGAGCCACCTCTCCAGCCACAAATGTTGCTAACAGCTTTTGGTGCTCCTTGGAGTAGTTTTAGAGAAATAATTATTCAATTCTGTTTATTAAAACACAGCCAGATTGCTTTGCAAAGGATTCTTAAAGTTGAGGAGGGACATTTGGAAGGGACATTGGGTTCAATCCCAAACACAGCTTGGGAAAAAGGGAATTCATAGCTAAGAAGCATATTGATGCATGTCAATAGATGGAAAATGACTAAGAAGAAACATGGGTAATAAACGTGATTATGGCTAAACCTATCTAAGAGGATTCTTATTGAAAACTGTAGTAGAATATTTTAAGGTGTGTTACTTCTGTTTATGTTGCATTTGTTTAACTCTGTGAAGCTGTGTTACTGTGCCTGTGTAAAATACCTGATGGTTTGATAAAGAACTGGCCAATAGCAAAGCAGGACAAAGGATAGGAGGGGCTGGCAGGCAGAGAGAATATATAGAAGGAAAAAACTGGGAGGAGAGAGCTAAGAGTTAGGACCCAGAGGAGGAGGAGGACTCCAGGGGCCAGCCACCCAGCTACACAGCAAGCATAAATTAGAGAATGGGAAAAGCCCAGAGGTAAAAGATAGTCGGGATAATTTAAGTTAAGAAAAGCTGGCAAGAAGTTAGTCAAGCTAAGGCCGGACATTCATAATTAAGAATAAGCCTTGGTGTGTGATATATTTGGGAGCTGTGTGGCGGCCTCCCCAAAAAAGAGTAGAAAACAACAATAATAGAAAACAGGTCAGGATTCTCAGATGTCATTTAAGTGATGGTAGAGGAAGAAGAGTGTAATCTCAAATTGAGGATCACTAGACACTGCAGAGTGGAGAGGGGTTGATAAACTAACTTAGCAACAGTTCTTTGTTAACCCTGGATCTTCTAAGAATCATAGATGAGCTTAAGAGAGGTTCAGGGGCCTGGATAAAGTTTGATTAAACAGAAAATCTTTGACCTTGTTCAAGAAATGAAGAGATCTTGGTGGTACCAGCCTGCAATTCTAGCTATCTGGGAGGCTGAGGCAGGAGGGTCACAAATTCAAAACCTGTCTTTGCTATAAACTGAGTTCAAGGCCAGCTTGAGCAACTTAGTGAAGCTCTGCCTCAAAAAAATTTAAAAAGAAGGCTTTAGTTATAGAGTGCTTAGCTAGTCTGTGGATGGCTTCTGGGTTTGATTCCCAGCACTGAACAAAAATTTAAAAATTAATGAAGAGACATTCCCTTTTCCTTTGAACAATATAAGTCACCTCTCTCATTTGTTCACCTTTTATTAGACGCTGGCTGAACATGTGTTAAGGCTTGGCAGTAGAGGCTCTCTGCTGGTTGATGCCCATAATCAGATGTTTTGTAAAGAGAAATTTCTATGAAAATGAAGAAAACAAAGATTATTGTTGTACCGGGAAATCCAGTTTCTGAGTATAGAGGGAAGTCAGCTGACATTTCCCAGTATTAGGCTTAAGCATGGCAGTGATGACCTCACAGATTTCCTGGCTAGCATTTTGAATATCTCTGATGATAGTATTGAGTATTCTGATAATCTAACGCATACTCCAGCTATCAACACCAACACTCCATTGAGGGCAGGGAGGCACTGATGAATAACACCTGATCCAAGTGAGATGGGAGAGTGTCTACAGGAAACCTTCCCCCTCCATATAGACACACACTATGAGCCAGACCAAGCCTTCTCATATGCAGTGTGGACCCCATTGCCTCATTTGCTGAATCCTAGGAGACCCAGATCTATGACTCCGGGACTGTTTCACTATGGCTTTCCTCACCAGAAGCCTTTCTGACGCATTACATAAAGCCATTTTCCTGGTCTTAAGTGTTGTTCTGCAGTGTCTGAGTCATCCTCTTCCCCATCTGCCACACTGTCCAAAGGCTGGACATGGTTGCCATGGTGATCTCTCCAGTACAGACAAGGCTCTGAGGATAGGTCTCTGGCCCCAAATGCTGCAATATCCTGCTAAGGCCTCATGAGCATACTTCAAGGGGTTTTTAGAGTCTAGGTGCAATGAAAACATTGGCAGAAGCTTAAAAATAAACCAGCTATTGCAAAGAGTTATTTGATTAAAAATTATGACTCACTTTCCCATTGAAAAGAGAAGCTGTTTGTTCAGAAGTAGTAGAGGGACACCATCCCCACGCCCACCCCCACTGAAAGAAAAGCTCCAGAAGGCCAGCATATATTGTGTGGTCTGTGTGGGCAGAGGAAAGGGTCAGAACATGAAGGGCTCAGGCCAGGTAAGCTGTCTTGGTAAATCTCACAGGAACAGAGGGAATGGACAGATTGGGAGCCTTCCATAGTTGCTCTAGAACCCTAGGGCTGTGCAGATACATATGGCATTGCCAAAATGGGAAGTTCAGAGTATGATATTATTATATGATAAGGGGCTCTTAGGTCACAGGAAAATCCTGGGGAGGAATCTGGAGGGTTGCAGAGGAAAAAGAACAGGACTAAGAACTGGAAAGGAGTCTGGTTCCAGGCACAGGTACTGCATGTAGTATTTCAACTGATCACAGACTCCAGGGGTTGCCCTGCTATGCACTGCAGGCAGCAGTGCCCTTGTTCACATCTACATTCTCAGCCCAGGTGCCTACATCTTCCTGAGGCCTCTATTTAGTGGACAATCAGACAACCACAGGTTCTATATTTTCGTGGCATTGTATTTGGGGCCCTCCTGGCAATGAGATCCCTTTCCATTTGTTGATTCATCTGATGCTAGTCCCAAACACTATGCCAGGGAGAAAGGAAAGGTAGGGCGAACCTTGATGGGTAATCGTTCCCGTGAGGAATTGCCCTCAACTATAGAGCAGACATTATGAAACGCTCTGTCAGCAAATGTCCTACTAAACAAAAACAACTAAACCTCATATTTTGCAGAAGCATCATCCATCTGATCTCTCAAGACTTTTTCTAATCTTATAAAAGAGGGTGATATTCAAGCAGCCATGAAGATAGGGGCCCTCTGAATGTTCAGGACTGACAAGGCACCCCTAGATTATTCTTACTGTGATTAACTAGGAACCTGGGGCCCATCTATAAACTTCACAACCTGAGTAGGGGCTAGGAGCCATATATGTGGCCTACACCTTGGTTGCCCCACAAATTGGCTATCTGGTAATCCCTGGCTACAAGAGAAGGAAATGAGATCTCCAAATAGGTTGCTCTAGAGTCTGGAATCTAGACCTTGCCAGCATCATTAGTGACAGACTGGATTTGTGCTGAATTTACTCCTCCACCAGATTTTGGAAATACTTCAGGATTTGAAGAAGTGTGAGATACATAGGACATATGAGCAAATGGGAGAAAGGGGGTACTTGTGGGAAGACATAATCAGGAAGGAAGCTAAGTCAATGTTCTATTCCTATGACAAAACACCATGACCAACGCCACTTATAAAACAAACATTTAATTCAACTTATACTTTCAGAGGGTTAGAGTCTGCAATGATAGAGCAAAGGCATGGCAGCAGGAACAGTTGAGAGCTCACATTTTAAACCTCCACTAGAAGGAAGAGAGACAAACTGGGAATGGCATAGGTTTTTGAAACCTCAAAGCCTGTCTGCAGTGACACAGCTCCTCCAACAAGGCCACACCGCCTAATCCTTCCCAAACAGTTCTAACAACTGAGAAAACAAGTATTTATATACATGAGTATATGGGGGCCATTCTCATTCAAACCACCACAGAAGCCTTGGGTGAACAATGAGAAAATTGAAGCCTAGGATTAAAGGAATGGGATCTCAGAGAGAGAGGAACACACAGGATTAGGATCTTGGAGAAGTGTTGGGGTTAGGGTGGGCAGGGATCTTGCAGAGCTTTCTGGACAGGGTAGTAGTAGATTCAGGAACTCACAATGGGGCTACACACTAGTGGTCCTTTCAGGATACCAACAAGGGTGTCACTCCAGTGGTAGTGCTGTTTGACATACAGGTAAAGGCCATATGTAAGGTCACCAGGAGTAACTGAAAAATGGGCTTAAACAGTCATATTCTAGTTTGTTTTCTGTTGCTGTAATAATACCATGACCAAAAGCAACTTGGGAGGAGAGGGTTTACAGGTTACAGTCCATCATCAAGTGAAGCCAAGGCAAGAACTCCAGGCAGAAACCAGGAGGCAAGAACTGAAGCCGAAACCATGGAGGAGTGTTGTGTATGGGCTTGCTTCCCTAGTTTGCTCAGCTACCCATGTTCTTATTCAACCTTGGACCACTTACCCAATATGGGTACCACTCATAGTGGGCTGGATCCTCCCGCATCAAACAACAATATAGAAAATGATGCCACAGATATGCCCACAGACCAGTCTGGTGGAGGCAATTTCTCAGTTGAGATTTCCCCTTCCAAGGTGACTCTAATTTCTGTCAAGTTGACAAAAACTGATCAGCACATTTGAAGTCTTGCCACCTTGACACACAAACACACCACTATTGAACAATAACCATTCATTACTTGTTTATCCCTCAGATCTCACACTAATATCACAATAAAAAACACAGTATAACTTTAAAAGCCCACAGTCTTTAAAAACTCAAACACTTTAAAAGTTCAAGTTCTCATTTTAAAAAACTGTAGTCTTTTAACTGTGTGTTCCTGTAAAACAAAAACTAAGTTACGTATTTTCTTAGTCCAAAAGTGAAGAACCAGGGAAGAACAATCACACCAAAGACAGTCAAAGTCTAAAATCCTGTAACTCTATGTCTGACATCTGGAACTCACTCATGGTCTTCTGGACTCTAAAAGGCTTGGGTAGTTCTACTTTTCCAGCTCTACCATCTGCAGAGACAGCTCCATTCTACACCTGTGACTGTCTTTGGTGGTTGTCCTATGGTCCTGGAATCTCCCAGGATATTCACAGCAACTGAAGCTAAACATTAACCATGGCCACCTACAGTGCCAAGTCTCAGCTGTTGTTCATCATGACTATTTTGTTCCTTCAAAACCAGTATCACAGGGGGAGACTCTAACAAATTTTCAGGCTTGACTTCTGGTTTAAGATGCAGCTTTGGGCCCCCTCTGGACCACAGTTCTGTGTGCTCACCCTAGGGAAACACTTCTCAGATCCACCCCTGTGATGCTTGTCTCCTATTAATCACAAGATTTTTCAGCTCCACCTAACAAGCATCACACGTAAACAAGTGTGACAGGAAAGCAAAGGTTTCATTTCAATGGTGCTGAACTCTTGTTAATCACAGCTGATTTTTCAGCCACAGCTGGGAACCAGAAACCAAAGCTTCTTAATTCAAATATATCACATGAATGGACCATGAATAGAGTCTTTGAGGGACTCTCAAACTTCCATCTGACATTTGACAAACTATGCTTCCTTCATTTAATTTGTCTCAAATTATCTCCCAAGCTTCCACAGAAGAGTCAATTAAGCTGAGTACTCAAATGGCTTTTCCATCCCAAAGCCTCGAGTTCTCCACCTTCCTCTCACAAGAGTCTATGCCAAAAGCAACACGGTCAGGTCCATTGCAGAAACAACTCCACTCTTCTGGTACCAATTTCTGTTCTTATTTACTTTCTGTTGTAGTGATAAACAGCACAACCAAAAGAAACTTGAGAAAGAAAGGGTTTATTTAGTTTACAAGTTATAATCTATCATCAAGGGTTATAATCTACATCAACCCAGGACAGGAATCAGGAAGCAGGAATGAAATTAAAGACTGTGGAAGAATCCTTTTAATGGCTTGCATCCCCTGGCTTTCTTTGCTTGCTTCCTTATACAGCCCAGTCCCACCTGCTCAGGCACAACATCGCCAACAGTGCTCTGGGCTATTCTACATCAATCATCAATGAAGAAAATATTCTACAGACATTCCCACAGATCAGTCTGATGGAGGTAGATCCTCAATTGTAGTTCTTTTGCAGGTGACTCTAGCTTGTTTCAAGATGACAAAAACTAATCAACACAAGCCACATCTGCTTTCAGCAGAGTTTCCATGATCAAATATACAGCTAGAATGTATAGAAGGGCAACTGTTTGAGTGCCACTAACACCTGATCTTGGGGGACAAACATGGCAGCTCTGAAGCTAACAGATCAGCATGAGGAATCAGCATACAGTGCAGTAATTTCCTGTCAGCAATATCATGCAGTAGATCCTAAGAAGAGGTGTCCCAAATACAAAGCTTAGGAAACGAGAGGGCAGCATGCTTAGATGCTTGTTAAGCTGGGAGACCTAGCGTACCATCAGAGATCAGGTGGCTCACTTAGCATCTATGGTCTAGCAAACCTCTCTTTGGTCCCAGTCCCTCCTGCTGTGCCTTGGAAGCGATTGGGGTTCACCAAGACTACACACAAAAACTAATACAACATGATAACGTTTCCCTTATTCCCTTTCTAGTTCTCTAACAACAGATTGAAAGTTATAGATTGAGCCTGCAGCCTTTAATGCTTCACCGTCAACAGTTCAGACTCAAGGCAGATAACTGTTCAATTGAGGGTACACTTAATGCCAGTTTTGCATCTACTTTCTTTCAGGACCATTTTCCTTCCAATCTGTGGGAACATAATGAAGGTTCATATTTTCAAGTCATGACAATTTAAAATTCAGCAAAAGACATTAATGGATAGCAGAAAAATGGCAGAGGAAGGACCTCCAAAGGCACAGAAGAAACAACCAAAATGTCAGTCAACTGTTTTGGAGCTTCAGAAACTAATTAAAAGCTCACAGAAAAAAAGGGGGTATTAAACTGATGGTGGCAGGCAGACAACAGACCAGATACCCAAGTCAGCTACAGAACCAGAGGTGAAAGCACAAACCTTGACACAAAAAATGGCAGCTGGCCGTGATGCCTGATGGTGTCCAGAGAACTGGATTGTAGGGTCAAGCTCCATTCCACCTAAGGACAAAGACATTATTATTAGTCACTAGTGCCTGGGACATGAATTGCAGCTGATGTTAAAGAGAAACCAAATGAAACCAAATGATGGAGGATGATGACACAGAATCTAGAAGAGTGAGGAGAGCTGCAAAAGCCCCAAGCTTTCTCAGAGGACTGACTCATACGCTCTGAAGACTGGGTAAGAATGTAAAGCAGTGCTGAACATTAGATTTTTTTGCAAGCTCTGAAAGGTTTTCTTCCATTCCGTGGGTATAAGGAAATCCGTGTTTCTGGTCTGAAGCATAACTCAGTGGTCGAGTGCTGAGGTGGTTTGAGTGAGAATGGCCCTATAGGTTCCCAGTTGGTAGAACTGTTTAGGAATGTATGATGATTTGGTTGTCAACTTGACTACATCTGGAATTAACTAAAACCCAAATGGCTGGGCACACCTGTGAGGGAGTTTTTTCTTAATTAAATCAATTGAAGTCAGAAGAGCCAATTTTAACCTGGATCTTTGAGGTGGGAAGATCCACCTTTAATCTGGACCACACATTCTGCTGGTAGACTACATAAAGGGCATGGAAGAAGATTGCTCTCTGTCTGCCTGCTTGCTCTCACTCTCACTAGCAAGTTCATTCCTACACTAGCATTAAAGCCTACTTCTTTGGGATTCTGGCATATACTGAAGACCAGTTGAGACATCCAGCCCTCATGGACTGAACAACTACTGGATTCCTGGATCTTCTATTGGTAGACAGCCGTTGTTGTACTAGCTGGACCACAGCCTGTAAGCCATTCTAATAAATCCCCCCTCTCCATATATATGTGTGTGTGTGTGTGTGTGTGTGATATATATATATATATATATATATATATATATATATACATTCTATATATTCTGTAAACTCTGTTCCTCTAGAGAGAACCCCAACCAATACAGAAGGATTAGGAGGTGTGGCCTTGTTGGAGAAGGTGTGTCACTGGGGATTGGCTTTGAGGTTTCAAAAGCCCATGCCAGGCCCAGTCTTCTCTCTGCCATATACTTGTGGATCAGATGTAAACTCTTAGCTACTGCTTCAGCACCATGCCTGCCTGTCTCCTGCCATGCTCCCCACCATGGGGGTCATGGACTTACTCTGAAACTGTAAGGAACCTCCCAATTAAATGCTTTCTTTTATAAGTTATCTTGGTCATACTATCTTATCACAGCAATAAAACAGTAACTAAGAAACTGCTAACCTAGCATAGGTGAGGCCCTGGATTTAAAAAGTCCCAAATACCCCCCTGCCACACATACACACACCACACAATCTGAATGATCATTAGCTGACCACAAAATTAACAGAACATAGTTTCATAATTAATAAAGAGGGCTCCCAGTACTCCCCCTCCCCTTTCTCCTATTTCTCTTCCTATGAAATGAATGAAATACATTTCTATATTCAGATTATCCAGTGTCACCACTGTAGACACTTAAACTGAATCAAAGCCACCATCATGTGCCTCAGTTGGAAAAGACAGGCCCATGGTCAGAAAAATGTATTGCTTAGAATTAAAACTCAAGGTCATATGCTAATGGTATTTGAAGTTGGGGCTAATTCCTTCCCCTCTTCAGCACTCCACTCCATTTCCCCTTTTCAAAAAGATAGCCAATTTTCGGTAGCTAACCCCAGGAAGAGCTTTAGGTTCCTAGCTGGCTCTCCAATTTGGAATCACACACTTCATCAGACTTGCCACTGCATGACAGAAACAAATTGGCTCAGAGGCAAGGTGGTGGTAAAGGAAAGACATCATTAATATGAGATAGCGCTGCTGAAGAAAGCAACCATAGACACCTAGATTCAGGATAGTTTATGACATGGATCATCACAGACAAGTGAGGAATTCTGGAAAAATGACATGATTTCCTAAGCACAGGATGTTTTTCAATTTAGCCAATTTCAAGAACAAAGATCTGATTTCCTAAGTTTATTCTTCTTACTGACTTGTTTGCATAAGTACAGTTTGTGCCATATTACAAAAATAATAAGTGAAGGCAGTGGCTGTCTACCTTCCTAGTACTAAGACTCTTTAATAAGTTCCTCATGTTGTGATGACCCCAACAATAAAATGATTTTCATTGCTACTGCATGACTATAACTTTGCTACCATTATGATTCATAATGTAAGTATCTGTGTTTTGTGATGGTCTTAGATGATCCCCGTGAAAGGGTCCTTTAACTCCCAAAGTGGTTGAGAGCCACAGGTTGAGAACCACTGCACTACAAGGATGGCTCCTCAGAGCTCTGCTTGGTAATGATCAAATTGGTAAGAATAAAAATAAATATATTGCCCTGGTAATTGTGGATTCAGAGGGTCAGGTGAGGCTAAATGAAGAGCTGGGTAGAAGATCAGTTAGCAAAGTTCAGTCTCCAAACCACATTGGAAAATAGCATGGCATTTTATAGAGGATTTGAACACATACCTATCATACCATTCAATCATTCTAGGCATAAGTGTCTTCCAAGGCCAAGTTGAAGCATACATTAAAAAACCTTGTAGACACAGGTGCATAAAAGCTTGATTTAAAGTACCATGGATTAGAAACTTCCAAATGTCCATCAGAAGCTGAGCACATAAACAAGCCTCTGTATAACTAAGCAGGAAAACACTAGCCAGCAAAGAAAGCAGACAGAACCTTGGCTAAGGCAGCAAAATAAGAGAATCTCAAAAGTAATTGCTATTAGGATTGAAAGAAGCCAGATGCTTCCAAAGGNCCATACCNTGGTATGTGTGTCTCTGTGAGGATTTGACAATCAGCATTTGTGCACAATTCCAGAAAATACAAAGAAGCCCTCATTTCCCGAAAGCATATCTGGGTTTGCCTAGAGACAGGGAGGAGAGTGTCAGGGTGAGGGAGAGGGAAGCATTGCTAAGGGCTTGAGAACATGTTCTCAGCTGTGGTGAATATTCTAGGTGTCACACGTCCAACCTACCCAGTGGCATAATGAAATACGAGTATTTTGTTGTGTATCAGAAGTATCTCAATACAGCCTCAAAAAGTCAAGGGAAGAAAAACCACCTAGAAACTCACTAAACGGTGGGGAAACNGGAAGTCACTGGACTTGTTTGCCATTGTTGTCTCTGATAAAAAGAAAGAGGGACTGAGGGCTGCAACACCATCCGAAGAAATAATGTTAGCAATGGTGCAAACGAGAGGCAAGATGAGGAGCCACAGCTCTGGGAAGTGACTGAACTCCAAGCAAACCTATATAAAAGACACACAAAGAGAAAGTGGCTTCCAAATGAGAAATACAGACTACTACTAAAAGTGGGGAGTCTTGGTTACTTTTCTACTTCAGTGACAAAACACCATGACCAAGGCAACTTATGGAAGACTTTACTAGAGCTTGCTTGCATTTACAGAGGATTAATCCATGACTATCATGGTGGGGAGTATGGCAGCAGGCAGGCAGGCATGGTGTTGGAGCAGTAGCTGGGATCTGGGATCTTGATCCATAAGCAAGAGGCATGGAAAAGGCCAACTGGGAATTTGTATGGGCAGGAAAAACAGTACAACACTACAGCTCCCTGTGTTGTGGGTAACCCAGAATATCTGGGGTCTGTGAGGACTGTTAATCATTAACTGCCTGTGCAGCTCTGGTCTTTGTAGTGCAGCATGGGTTCCTTCAGAGCAGAAGAACATGGTTTCCATGACAACAGTGGAACAAGAATGCCTTCTGTTGAATCATATCCCAGATTCTCCACTCAGGCCAGTGCTTGAATAACACGGTACCAAAATGTTGTCAAAGGTAAAATGGAGATGGTGTGAATACCAGTTCCATAGGAGGTTGGTTACAGGCTGAATATTTAATGATCATTAGTCTCCCGGCCCTTTGAGGACTTGCATTCGTAGCAGACAGATACAGAAAGTTGTTGTAGGTTGTTGTCTCTTTTGGGGAGCCCGCCACCCAGTTCCCCAGTAAATCACACATAGAGGTTTATTCTTACTTATGAATGCCAAGCCTTAGCTTGGCTTAGTTTCCAGCCAGCTTTCCTTAAATTATCCTGTCTATCTTTTGCCTCCGGGCTTTTCCCATTCTCTAACTACTGTAAATCTTACTCCATAGCTTGCAGTGTAGCTGGGTGGCTGGCCCCTGGGGTCCTCCTCCTCCTCCAGCTCCTAGATCTTAGATCTCTCCTCCCAGTTTTCTCCTTCTATATATTCTTTGCCTGCCAGCCCTGCCTATCCTTTCTCTTGCCTTGCTATTGGCCAGATCTTTATTGGATCATCGGGTGTTTTACACAGGCACAGTATCACAGCTTCACAGAGTTAAACAAATGCAACATGAACAAAAGAAACACGCCTTAAAATATTGTTCCACTACAGAAAGAGTATTTGGTGATTGCTGCTTTGAGTCCAAATTAAACTCACATGTACTAGACCTTTCTGAAGATCCTGGGACAAAGAAAAGGATCAGATACGAACTCCCAAGAGAGTTCACCTCCTTTATGCCTTCTGGACAATACAGGTGGAGAGGAGGTGGGAAGGCTCCTCATCTTGATGGAATGAGACCTCACGGTGACACTGTGGGAGAGTCAAGGATCTGTCTGTTAGGCAGACTGGAACCTGAAATGGACCACAACCTATAGTACTCACACTTTAGTAAGCCATGAACTGTCACTTCACAGTCTTAGACACCGGTGATACTGTTGCAAGGATGACATGGCAGTATCGAAAGGCACCCAGTACATTTGCACTGCAGCAAAACATTACCTTTTGTGAAGTGTGTCCAGATGTGCCCAGTGAGATGCTGAAAGAGAAGACAGAAAACATTCCTGATCCACAGACATTTTGTTGAGCAAGTGGGTAGCTTCACACCTCTTGGGTGCTTTTCTGCAGGACAGAGGCACCGGGCTTTCATATGCTCATTTGTAAAACCATTGGACCCCCCAGGGGGAAAAATCAATGGATCCTTGTGTTGCTCTGGTTGGGAGAAGGTCTACAGAGGGGGTTAGCTAAGGGAGTTCAGGCCAGAGAAACAGGCAGTGGCCTGGAGTGAAATGTGGCCTTGACCAAGGACTGAAGCCAGGAGGTCAGACTCCCTCTGTGCTGACACTTTGATCCTGGTCAGAGAGAAACTTCTAGGCATCCTGGGGTGCCAGAAAGAAAAGTCACTGGCTTCGAAAACCAGATGAACAAGACATCCTCGGGACAGAGGAAGATGAGATTAATAAACAGTCTATTGTATTGGGTATTGAATGCATGCCAGGCACTGGTGAAAAACACTGGCCGTACATGACCACTTTTCATGCTCATGAATACCTCTTTGTACAGCCCAGGACTCCAAAGGTAAGGAAAAGAAAAGAACATACAGTAACATGTCCAAGACAAGCACCTCTCCTAAGCCATGGCCGCTGCTGCATCTTAGGTACACTGCTATGTGATCACTCCTGTAAACTGCCTGTGATTATGACAGACAGACCCAGGGAAACCTGGAAGCATGCCATGGAAGGTGAATTGGTTACCAGAGAAAAAAGAATACGGGGAAGCTGTGACCCAACCCTCAGTCCTGACCACTCTTTGCTGTTGGTTTCAAAGCAGGATTTGGGCAAAAGGGACCCTCCTGAGGGAAACTGCCGGTCTCCTTCTGGAGAGTTTCCAAAATTCCAACTTCAGGAAGGAACTCAAGTGCACAGTGGTTACGTCTTAGCCTCTAAGACCCTGCCTCCAAATCATCTTTGTTCCCAGGTCCATCTTCTCCATGTCCTGAGGTAGCAGGTGGCCAGCAGTGCATTAGAGCTGCCAGAGCGACATGCTTCTTCACATCTTCTGCTCATCCTGAGGCCGACTGCCATCCCTTTTGTGAGCCCTGGCTGCTCAGGCAGGACCAATACCAAAGAGTCAAAGGGGTTCCCAACTTCAGGGAGGGGGTAGAGAGGGGAAGACATAGAGAAAATAAGAGAGGAGGGTGAGAAAGAGGGAGAGAATTAGAATGATTAGACAGTGATAGACCAAGATCTTACTTTTCCTTACAGACACACCCAGAAGAGACCCGGGGTCCACTCTACGAAAAGCAGCACAGGGAACTGAACCCGGTTCCTCCGGAACATCAGTCAGTGCTCTTAACCACTGAGCCGCCCCCAGACTAAGAAAGACAAACATGGTATGTACTCACTCATAAGTGGATACTAGATGTAAAGCAAAGGATAACCAGACGACAAACCACAGCTCCAGAGAAGCTAGGGAACAAGGAGGACCCTAAGAGGGATGCATGGATCACCTAGGGAAGGGGAAACGAAGGAGGTCTCCACAAGTAAAGTGGGGGTGGGAGGGGGTACAAGAGAGGGGAGGTGATGGGGGATGAGAACATGAGCGAATGGGATGGTCGAGCTGGGGGAGGGGTGGAGAGGGAGATCAATGGAAGAGATATCTTGATAGAGGGAAGGAGACATTATGGGGTAAGGGAGAAACCTGGTGCTAGGGAAATTCCCAGGAATCCACAAGAACGACCCCAGATTAGACTACTAGCAATAGTGGAGAGGCTACCTGAACTGGCCTACCCTGGTAATCAGAGTGGTGACTACCCTAACTGTCATCATAGAGCCTTCATCCAGTAACTGATGGAAGCAGATGCAGAGATCCACAGCCAAGCACCAGGCCAAGCTCC
>LZPO01057486.1:21002-31714 GCA_001675575.1 Neotoma lepida
ACAAAAGATATTGTATACCTAGCACATGGTTTTAATTAAGCTTTTCCCCTTCTCCCTTTGTTTGGTGTGTGTGTGTGTGTGTGTGTGTGTGTGTGTGTGTGTGTGTGTGCGTGCTTGTTCGTGTGTCTAGTGAGGTCAGAAGTGGTATCAGATCCTCTGGAACTGGAGTTATGGGTATGGTGTTCTGGGTCCAGTATGGGCGCTAGGTGTTTAGAAATTCAAGACTTCTGGAGATATGGCATTTAGCTCATTTAAGACCCAGATTGTGTTTATCAATTTCCTAAAGTTATGACTACAGCTGGACTTAAAATTCTCTTGCTCCATTTAAGCCATTTTCTTACATTTTGGAAGGGGCTTTAAAATAGTAAAGGGAAGGGAAACCTGTAACTCGAATTTCTAAATGGTCCTATTAAATTAAAAACACAGAGCCAGATATGGGGGTGAAAACCTGAGAGAGGTCAGAGGAACAACCACATGCCAACCTCACCACGCTAAGTCGCTTCTAAAGAGAGTGCGACTTTCTGTCTACCCACGCCTATATGCCTTTCTGTTCTGTTCTCTCATTGGCTCTCTCAGCCCAGCTACATCACTTCCTCTACCTGCCCAGCTCTATCACTTCCTGTCTGTCTGTACAGACCTCCAGACCTCTATGGTTAACTAGTGTTGGAATTTAAGGCCTGTGCCACCATACCTGCCTCTGTTTGCAGTGTGACCTTGAACTCACAGAGATCCAGACAGATCCCTGCCTCCCAAGTGATAGGATTAAGGGCGTGTGCTACCATTACCTGACTTCTATAGTGGCTGGCTTTTTCCTCTGATCCTCAGATAAATTTTATTGGGCGACACAAATAAAATATCACCGTGGAAAACTGCTTCTTAAAACAGAAGCAGGAGTGGAAAGACGCTGGGCAGGTAGTCCTGGGTGTACTCACAGAGGGCCTGAGCTCCATTCCCAGCACCCATCATGATCTTAAAATTACATCTGGCTTCTGGAGTTGTGGCATGCTGTCTTTGTCATTTTTTTTTTATCCTTTCTTCCCCTCACTCCCCAAGAAAAGCATCACTGTGTGTAATAACTAGGCTAATAGGATGTGATGGGGTAGAGGTGGGCAGGCACAGATGTTCTGAAATGCTCAGCTTGCAAGGAGTCATTAGTCTTGGCTTTTTCAGAGGAACTGGACCTCGACCAGCACAACCATAGTCAAGCCTACACACTTGGAACTAAGCATTTATAAATGCACCTTTGCTCATTAAAGGTCACGGCATTTTGAACGCCACAGAAGATCACTGCTGCTGAGTAAAGCAAGTGGCTTATGTTGGTAGCTTAAAGCCCTGGACTGTCAGGCTGAGGCCATTTGTAGGTCCTACTTCCTCCCCGAGCAACCTGAATGTTTTAGACATGAACTTTACTCTCAAAAAGAGCTGGGGGCTGGCAAGACAGTTCAGCAATTAAGAGCACCAGCCGCTCTTGCAGAGGCCCTGGGTTTGATTCCCAGCACCCACATTGCCAGCTAAAAGTTTTTGTAATTCTAGTCCCTCGAGGCCTCCAGGCATCCCCTTGGTGCACAGGCATACGTGCAGGCAAAACACCCCCACACACAATTGTTTTTAAAAAATACACACAAGTCAGGTCTGGAGAGATGGCTCAGAGGTTAAGAGTGCTTCCTGCTCTTCCAGAGGACCTGAGTTCCCAGCATCCACTCTGGCAGCTCACAACCTCCTATAATTCTAACTCTAAGGGTCCAGTGTCTCTTCTGGTCTCTGCAGGTACCTGTACACACATGGCATACACACTCACATGACACATAAATCTTGAAGCTTATACACACATGCAGTTCGTTGGGCCAGCAAGATGGTGCAACAGGTAAGGGTGCTTGCTGCTAAGCCCAGTAACCTGAATTTGATCTCTGGGACACATATGGAAAGGAATAGACTCCTAAAATTGTCCTTTGACCCTTGTGCATGCACAGACACATATAAAAATACGAGTTTTAAAAGGTTTTGGTTTTTTTGAAAGCAGGTTTGTAAAGTTCCGGTGTTTTGGTGAGAAGCCCCTTGTCAAGATTCATCCAGCTGCTGAACTGGCTTATTTATCAAACCTTCAGGCTTTAAAGACAAACGGGCTCCCTGTTCCTCTCATCGCCCATAATCAGGTGCTTCTTGGATCAGGAGCTAGAGGGATCTCTTTTCCCAACTAACCAGATCACAATGGTCTTTGCCTGCAGCCTTCCCAAGGCCTTTCTTGACATTTAGTGGGGGGCAGGCCTAACAGATGCCTCAGTAAGAGTGCTCAGTCTGCAAGCCTGAGGACCTAAGTTCAAGTCCCTAGCACCCACGTAAGAAGCTGCACATGGCTGCCTATGATGGTAACCCCAGCATTAGGGGACAAGGGCTGCTCAGCTAGCCCAGCCAAAATCCAGCAAACTTCAGGTTCAGTGGGAGACTCTCTCAAGGCAATATGGTAGGGGCTGATAGAGGATGAGACCTGACCTCTTGCATTGGTCCTGCATACATGTGTATGCTCATGCATGCACCGCACATGAGCAATCAATCTAGGTTCCTTTGTTGTCTGCAAGGCCCTGTGCACATTGCCTTCCTGCTTGCCTCCTGCTTCTCAGCGTGCTTTCCATGATGCCTTTCTACTTGCTGCACGTGCTGGGCTTGTTGTGGCCCCCAAGGCCCTTGCTTTGCTGACCTGAGTTGTCTCTCACAAGGAGCTCAGAGTTTACATTACCGCAGGTGCTTCCTCCCCTTCCTGTCTGCCGTTGCCCAACCTCGCCTGTCATACTGCGGCTCTTTCCGGGCCTCAGGCTGTATGGAGAACGCTCACATTTACTTTCCCACACCTGTGGAGTGACTTGAGTAAGTGCCTGTTTGTGCTAGTTCCGGCACCCAGCACAGTAAGTACCCTTGGTTCAAGTAGCAATGGGAAAAGCACTGTCTCTTAATGAAATCCTGGGGCCTGGAGCTTTCACGAGGTAACCTGTTTTCCCTTTGCAGTGTTGATGGGAACCATTTTTAGCATCCTCCTGGTGACTGTCATCCTTATGGCATTTTGCGTCTACAAGCCCATCCGTCGGCGGTAACAGCTACATGGGATCACCCTGCTTCAAGTTTCTGGGACAGGATAAGTTGTGCTGCACGTGAGCCAATGGAGATGGTGGAATCACCTTGTAGGAAGTGACCGTTGATCTGGACAGGTGGTAAATGCGGCAGGGTTTGGAAAGGCATCTGGCAGTAATTACTAACATCAGTTATTGGCTACTGAGTCGGCGGCTCAGTGTTTCTTTTGTTTGGCTGTGCTGGTTAAAAGTAAGCCTGAAGCCCCAAGGTTCCCTGTAAAGATGTGTCCATTGTGAAGTGTCCACTGGAAGAACTGCACCGGAGAGGACACATCACTGATGCTTGAAATAGTGAGAGAAAGACTGAACATGTAGACAGACATCCCCTGCTTTCAACCATTCTGTTACCTTGTGTTAATCACACATGGGGACCAATAAGATGGCTCAGCAGGTAGAGGGGTTTGCCACCAAGCCTGATAACCTGAGTTTGATCACAGAACTCATCTGGTGGAAGGAGAGAACTGACTTCCATGGATTGTTCTGTTTTTATATTTACTTATTTGTGTGTGGAGGTCAAAGGCCACATTTTCGCTCTACTGAGCTGCCCTAGAATACCCCGGGTATGTTCATCGTGAGGCACTTAGGCCGTCGTTCTTTGCCTGCATTGGCCCTGTACTTGAATGCTCACAGCTGAGCCAGGATTGTATCCTAGGTCTGTAACCCCAAGCCCCCTTGGCCTGGAAGGCTCCGGGTTGGACTGGAAATGCTACTGTCTATCAGAAGAATAACTTTACCTGACTCAAACACTGATGTCCCCCTCACCCATGGCCTAAAGCCTATGGTAGATTTTCAGGTAGCTCTTTCTCCCTCTTCTTCTGGCTGTAGAGGGGTCAGCCATGTGTCNACTGTGCAGGCTGTGTTTACAAGACTGTCAGCTTTTCAAGTGCTGCTACTGAACAAGGTTTCCCCTGCCGTTATTTTCATTGTTATAGTGATTATTAGTATTTATTTTAAAGGTGCTAGATTTAATTTTGTTATAAAATTGTTGTAATGCTTAATTTTGTGTTCCCTGCAAGCACAGCACTGGTCTTTTTTGCTTCATAATCTAATAACCTGTACTTGATGTGAATTAACTGATAAGGAGCACTGGGGTCTTGTCTGTAACCTTGTAACACTGAGCCATTAAAATGTCAAAGTTAAAGAGAAATCCTGTCTGCTATTTTATCATCACTATGTTCCCAAGTGTTTAGAATGTGGGGGGGGCTGCATAGATGGCTCAGTGGTTAGCAGCACTTGTGCTTTTTGTAGAGAATCCAGGTTTGGTTCCCAGCACCCAGATGGTGGCCGGCACCACCTGGAACTCCAGTTCCAGGGGATCCGATGCCTTCTGCTGACCTCTGGTGGACACCAAGCATACGTGTAGTGAACAGATGTCACAAAGACCAATCGTTCATACAGTTGTTTTAAAAACTTCAATGCAAGTGTGTGTGGTGTGTTTGAATCTGGTGTCACTTGTTTAAGAAAGACCTGTGTAGTGGAATTTGTGTAGTGGAATTTAAACTAGTATGTGAAATAGTAAGGCTGAGCCAGAATCACACTCTGGGGCTGCGACAGTAGGCCTGCATTTTTGTTCAAGGCCAACTATAAGAAGCTTACCCTCTCCAGAGCCTCAGTTCCTTATCAGCAGTAACACTGGCGCTCTGAAACCTAGGTGATGTAAAATACTGGCATGTAGGAGGCATGACCACAGCCAAGCTGCTCTCCCCAGAAGTTCCAGGTTATTGCTCTGTGGGTACTGAGACTGAGTCCCAGGACATGTCCAGCCCCACTTCATGAACAACCTCTTTTGATATGCCACTATAATACTTGTTGCCATTTTTAAGATTTTAAAAAGAAAGAGTAAAATCTTGCCAAGCCTGTAATCCTTGTTCTTGTCTTCACTTGGTAGTAACCAGCTGGCTGCTGGAGACGTGGATGAGTCCCAGGGCAAAGAGTTAGACCAGCGACACCTGGTTAGAAATAGAAATTGTGGGGGCTGGAGAGATGGTTCAGCAGTTAAGAGCATGATTGCTCTTCCAGAGGACCCGAGCTGATTCCCAGCGTCTATGTCAGGCAGCTCACAAACACCTCTACCACAGCTCCAGGGAGCCTCTGGCTTCTGAGGGTGCCAGCACTTGTGTGCGCATCTTCCCTCCTCAGACATGTGATTAAGTGTTTCTTAAAAACAAATAATCACCAGGCCTGGTGGTGCACTCTTTTTATCCCAGCACTCAGAAGGCAGTAGATGGGTCTCTCACCAGCCAGGGCTACACAGATGGATCCTATCTCAGATAAATAGCTTTATGAAAGGGAACACAAGGCTGTAAGGAGTGATGGTCATCTGACCCCAAACCTCAGCCAAACCACACCCCAAATATCACCCGTGTAACCACTGAACACCTGAGCAGTCCAAACCACACAGGTGTGAGCAGGTGCCTGTCTCTTCCAACTGAGATGAACTGAGATGAACTCAGTTTGAAGTTTGTGGATGACTGCAGTCTTGAACCCACACCCCTTCTAGACTCAGGGCTAGGTAGCACTCTGACTCCATCACTTACTGTCCCATACATGGTCACTGAAGATTTCTGCAGTCCAGTTCATCTCCCTTGATGTCATGACCATCAGGAGGAGACTGAGGCCAAGCTGCTGCCTGCGTGTTCCTGTCACTATTCAAAGCCAACTTTCCCTTCACACTTCGTATAGCGAGACAAGATGGGAACAGACTCTCAGAAACCCGTCCTCGTGCCAGCAGTGCTTCCAGNTGGAATGACTGGGGTGTGAGCCTTAGTGAGCTGCTTGGTCTTAAGCACTCCACAGCTGCCCCATGGCCTGCAAAGGGCTTGTTCTTCACGATGNTCTCATGGCTCAGGTACTGGTTCCTCCCCGAAGCTGCTTTTCCCTTCTTCCTAGGACAACAAAGCCCCTTCTAGAACCCTAACGGTTATCCAGCCACTGCCTTTTTCTTTTAAGGCCCTGATTTTCACTTGAATGCCTTAAAAATAGCCCCCAGCACTCTGGCTTCAAGGAGCGTGTCCATTTCAGCGGTGCTGATGTTGGTCCATTTTTCCTTCTTCCTGAAGGCACCACACTTCAGGAGGTGCACGAAGAGGATCCAAACAGCCCAACAGCACAAGTTGTGAGGCAATGTTGACTGTGCCCAGGGCAGGAAGGCGGGGGTGCTATTTTGTAAAGGGCAGGCACTGTGACAGGGAGTGCNTGTCCCGTGTCCCTCCAGTGCCAAGAGGATGCGCCCCAGAAGAGACAGGACTCTGGCCATCAGGACTCTGAGCACCTCTATGGAAGCGTATTTATTTGCATTTTAAGAGAGAACACACGGGGAAAGCTGCAACATGTTGATGCAATGCTCATTCCCTTTTTAAGTGACTTCCTAGGGACACAGTCACAGACTTCAGGGAAGCAGAGCAATGGAATGCAAACACAGGAGTTACCTGGGACTCACCTTAGTGAGTGAACATGGCCCAAGTGCAGCCATTCCCACAAGTGTCTTTGCTCCTGGCAAACTCCAAGCACACAGACTGCATACAAATGTGATGCCCATTCTGGCCTATGTACAGGAAAGGACTTTTGGTTAGACCATGACAAAAGGCAGATAGCTATGAGGAATTAAAATCACAATTCTTTTTGTCTAAGAACATTTTACTGGCAACACTGACTGTATCAAACAGACATTCTTGGGAATAGTGGATTCTCTTCCTATCCCAAAAGAAGTGTAACAGGAAACAGATGCAAAACAGAGGAAGGTACTGTTTACCACGTGATCAGTGCAGCCTGTGGGGGTGAATGCCTGCACCAGGTGAGAGGTGCAAGGTGCCCTTGGCTGTATTCCCCAGGGATCAGTCTGTTATGCAATAGGTATTTACAGGAGGGTTAGACAAAATAGTTAACTACTAAAGGTATCCAAAAAAGGCCTGAGAAAATCTGGTTAAAATGCATAACCTTGTATTGCTACTGATGGGAGTAGTCATTTTTATATCTTTTAAAAATAATAAAAAGATTCTGTTAAAAAATATATTTATCCAGAAAGATGTTGATTTGAACTCTAAAAAGCGATGTGAGTTGTCACTTTTCCCTTTTGGATGAAGAGCCTCTACTCCAGGTTAGCTTCCCTCTGCTTTCAAGTCCGTCCCGTCCTCTCTAGTGAAGCTAGGCCATGCAGCTGGCTCTGCTGGGCCAGCGGTTCAGTCAGCTTGCCTGCTTTGAGAACCAGCCATGGCCTCCCCTTAGCTGTTCCTCCAAGGACAGGATTAGCTGCCTTCGGTGTAGCCTGGAGGACGCTGCTCCCTAAGGAATTGTCCTCAGTATGTGGAGTGAGGTGGCTTAAAACTATTAGTAATTTTTAAGGCTAAGGCAACATCCGTGGTCATTTGTATATCTTAATTTGATGCAAATAGTTAGCCATAATCTAAAATAGATCTGTGCATATCCTCGTAGCTGGGGTAAAGGGCATGGACAAGGTAGAGATAAGGAGGTGTAATGGCAATGTCCTAGGGATGCTACAGGAAGGGAAAATGAAGAGGTCAGCATAACCCGTTTCTTTGGTGAGCACTCGACAAAGGCTGCTGCTCCCGTGTAGAAAGCACCCTGACCCTACAGAAACTCTTGTTATCATTCCTGATTAAGATGTATCTGCTAACCTGCAGGGCCTGGCATCTGTCTAAAGCTGGTAGTAAAAGTGTGACCTGCAAGCCAGGACAGCTAATGGAAGGTGACGATGCTCTCCTCCCCTCAGCCTGGAGATGGGGCCTGCCAATGCTTCCCTTCTCCACTCTGGGGAGTCCCTAGTCCTGCTCCTTTGCACAAGGAAGGGGCAGCTGCTGTCTGCAGGAAGTGTAGGCCTTCTGCTGTAGGGTCTCAGCTGACGAAATACTCCCACGCAGCCCAGAGCCTCTGCTTTGTGCAGCCCCTGGACAGAAATGTCTATTTCTCGGTGAGTGACAGCTGTAAGACTTGCTGGAGTTCGGCCTCTTCCTCCTGGAGCCTGAGCTCCTGTTCTGCCAGCTCTTTGGCAGACAGCTCCATGGCCAGCTGCAGGTCGCTATCAAAACGGCTCAACTCACTGAGGGCACCTGGGCACGGGCCTTCCATGGTGGTTAGGAGGCTCTCCTGGATGGCCCTAGGATGGAAAACGGGACAGTCATTTCTGTCCTGGAGGCAGTGGCAGCAACTATATTCTTACTGATTATTAAGAGCACACGGTACCAAGCACTCCTGATGCATAATGCTGTCTTCCCTGTTGAGATGGAGGTGCCGGGCCTAGGTGACCCAGCATCACCCAGGACTATGAATGGAACTCTGGCTGTCTGAAAGCAAAGCTGAGGTTCTTGACCCAGATTGCTCACAACAGGAAAAAGGAGGCACTGCTGCAGTCTCCCCATGTCTGTAGCTCTTCCCCAACCATCTTTAGCCCTGTCTACTCTCCCCCAGCCAGCCCTGCAATCACATATTCACAGAAGAGCAAGCCAATCAGAAACCATTTACCCAGTGCTTTGCTGTGAGCAGCCCTAACCTGTGAGACAGTTAGCACTCAGTGCCCTCTGAAACTCCCTTAGTTCAGAGCTGGTTCAATGAGGAACCACACAAGAGAAAGAGCAGAGCTGACTCTGAAACCTCCTGCTGAGCACAAGCCACACAGACGCCCATGTACCAGTGCTTGTCCCAACCTAGGTTTGACAAAAGCCACCTCATGAAAAGTCCCATCCCTTACCTCTCATACTGGGCTTCATAGCTGTGGGTGGGGCTGATCCCTCCATTTGAAGCTGGTCCTGAAAGTTCCTGACAAAACGAAAGATGGGTATAAATCCCTCAGAGAAGGAATAGTTGCCAGAATGACAAAGAAATGAACATGTTGAGGACAAAATGTACAGTATTTATAACTTGTCACTAACAGTGACTGTCAGGTTATAGACTTTTCTACCATATGGAATGGCATCAGGCCCTGGATTCAGGGCCACCACCTTCTCAGGCTTCACANAGCTCCAACCTAGAACCACTAACCTAGCCAAGGCAGGGCATGCTTTAGAGACAAACAGAAGACACAGTTTGGTATTTCTGGCCCTGGACTCTAGCTATTGTAGTTACCAAGGTTTCATAGCTATTGGGAGAGCATGCTGACAGTTCTGTCTAGGGGCTGGAACTTCTCCAGGGAGCTTCCCCAAAGCAGACAGCTTAGATGCCAAAAAAGTAAATAAAACCCACCTCATCCCACCCAACTCTCCAAAAAATGAGGACTGGAGAGATTGCTCAATGGTTAGAGCACTGGCTGCTGTTCCAGGACCCAGGTTTGGTTCCCAGCACCCACGTGGCAGCTCACAACCATCTATAACTCCAGTTCCAAGAGATCCAATACTCTTCTGGCCTTCTCAGGCACCAGACACAGACATACATGCTGGAAAAACACCCATGCACATTAAAAAAATTAATGAAAAAGAAAAAAAAACCACAACAAATGAATTGGGAATGAGTCTATGATGGCAGTAGGGGAGTAAAGATGGGGTGGGGCCAGAACTGGTCAAGCCCCAGAAAGCTTTGGTGGGCAATGACAGGCTCAGGATACTCTGCTCACAGCTCATAGACTCCAGCAGAGCAGGAGCTATTTCACCCAAGAATTCCCAGCATGCTCTGCAAATTCCTGTGAATGGGCAAGAGGAGGAGAGAAGAAACCAATAACCAATAACTGGACGGCAAAACCTGGGGCACAAGGCCATTGTAGACCACATGAAGCCTATCTTAGGGAAAAGGAAGGAAAGGAACAAAGACAGGGCTGACACTCGGTTGTCCTTAGCAGGCTGGGAGCTGTCTATGTGCCGAGGCTGACCTCTGCTCAAGCTAGAGCAGTGGACAGCAAAGACACCTCAGAGGGTGGAAGAGCAAAGCCTCCTGGGATAGCACTAGAGCCGCAGGAGGGAGGGACAACCACCGCCCCATGTGCTCTTTTCTTAGTTCTGATTGAGATGCAGAAGGAGTTAAGGAGACTCAAGTGTCAAGAGTGAGCTACCACTCATCACACCCTGACTAAGCAACCCTTACACAATGATTGTCTTCTTTGGGGAACCGGGGTGAAAGTCCACATTACTACCGTAACTGAGACAACTGACATAAACATAATACTTCAGTACTAGAAGATTATAAAGCACACCTTGAAAAATACACGAGCTACACAGGTGAACCTGAGTTAAAGGAAGTCTGTCTGAAGACAGCTATGAATGATGCTAGCCGGAGTGATGTAGATGGGTCTCTTATGTAGTAAGCTTTTATGAAATGACCTACACAAACACTGCCAACATGCCAACCTTGTAACTTAGAGCAAGTCTGAGCTAGAAACGTCAGCGGTGGTGGTGGTGGGGGATCCTGCTGACGGCATACCTGGCTTCTGCTGGACTCCAACAGGCTCTGCTGGATGGCAAACTGCATTATTTCATAGTCCTCATCCTGGAGATGCATGTTTCTGTCATTGTCTTGAACATGATAGGACTCAGGAATTTCAAACACAGACTGGTCAACCTCAAAGTTTGTCACCTCGGAAGCTGAAATACAAAGGCAGCTGTCCAGTGTCTTCACTCATTACAGTCAATTCAGACAATTGCTTTCTTT
>LZPO01057486.1:84089-96947 GCA_001675575.1 Neotoma lepida
GGTTTCATGCATGCTAGACAAACACTCTACTGCTTGGCTGAGTTCCCAGCCCTGTAAAACTGTATTTTTCAACAATTTGAATTTATACCTCAGCATATCCCCTTAAAGAAAATGTCAGGTTCAAAAAATAGGAAGAGGGCTGGAGAGATGGCTCAGCAAGCAGTTAAGCTCACCAGCTAAGAGCACTGCCACTCTCCCAGAGGACNGGGGTTCTTTGCCAGCACCCTCTTGGCAGCTCACAACCATGTGTAACTCAGTTCCACAGGAGTCTCTAGCCTCTTTTAGCCTCCATGGGCACCAGGCACAGAAGTGGCGCAGATGTACACAGGCAAAAGACTCACACACATAAAATAAGAATAAATCTCTTAAGGAAAGAGAATAACAAGAGCAGGAAAACTTCTCAGTACATGTTAGTAGTTAGTGGGATACCAAACCTAGCAAAAGAATAGGGTATTGGGGGAGGGAGGTCCCAATGAACAGAGACAAAAATCCTCAGTAAATTTTAGCACAGTAAATCCAGCAATGTGTTAAAAAAAATGTAACATAACTTACTGGAAGACAGTTAATATGACTGGAGAGGTGGCTCAGTGGTTAAGAGTACCTGCTGCTCTTGCAGAGGACCCACAAGTTAGCTCACATCCATCTGTAATTCAAGTTTCACGGCATCTGGCACTGTCTTCTGACCTTGGGCACACAGGTACACACATGGAACCCATACATACTTGCAGACAAAACACTCATGCACACAAAATCTAAAAAAAATCTTTTTAAAAAAGAAAATCAGTTAATGTAGCTCAGGTCATTAATAAACTAAAAGGCAAAAATTATACAGTTGTCAGTGGGTATAGAAAAGGCATTTGGCCAAATTCAACATCCATTCATAATTTAGAAAAAAACTTAGTAAACTAGAAACAGATGGGGCTTGCTTAACTGGGTCCTGACTGCCCCAGAGACCCAGCTGCTCTCCTGGAGCTAGTGTCTGCTCTCACCACTCCTACTCAGCGAAATTCCAGAAACTCGACCTCCATAGAGATTAAAAGAGGAAGAAATAAAACTTTCCCCACTCAAATGAGATAATATCTATATGGAAATCCCAAAGAACCTGCAAGAAAATTCCTAAAACTAAGAGTATAGGAAGATTCTAGAATAAAACCAAAAGCTCCGAATCATAGTTCCTTAATTACTTAGTGCAAATGCACGTGGTATTGCCACATAGGGACAGCTGCATTCCGTGTGCACCAAAACATTGTACCAGACTAGTCTAGGGCATAGGTCTAATTATAAGACCTAAAGCATTCCGTGTGCACCAAAACGTTGTAGCAGACTAGTCTAGGGCATAGGTCTAATTATAAGACCTAAAGCATTCCGTGTGCACCAAAACGTTGTAGCAGACTAGTCTAGGGCGTAGGTCTAATTATAAGACCTAAAGCCATAAACTGAGGAGGGATCCTGTGATCCTGGTTTAAAGTTCTTAGATTCGTTTTGTTAAATTAATAATTTGTGCTTTGTCAAAAGTGCTCACTCTCATTCACTCACTTTGTTTTTTGAGCTAGTCTCACTCTGTCCTATACTAGGCTGTCATCAAAGTCATGCAGTCCTCTTTGCTGGGCCCCGCTAGTCCTGGATTACAGGTGTGCACCATGACACCTGGCCTCAAAACCAAAAGCTCCTGCTCTCAAAAAGTAAAGAATGAAAAGATGAGCCAGATAATGGGAGGAAGTATTTGGAAATCACATTTGCTTTTCTGTCTGTCTGTCCGTCCGTCCTTCCTTCTTTCCTTCTTTCTTTCCTTCCTTCCTTCCTTCCTTCCTTCCTTCCTTCCTTCCTTCCTTCCTTCCTTCCTTTCTTTTGGGGGGTGGGGTTCAAGACAGGCTTTCTCTGTGTAGCCATAGCCATCCTGGAACTTGCTCTGTAGACCAGGCTGGCCTTGAACTCAGAGATCTGTCTGCCTCTGCCCCCCCAAGTGCTGAGATTAAAGGCATGCGCCACCATCAATGGGCTTGGAAATCACATTTTCAATAAAGAATGTGCATCAGGAACATTTAAAAACTAAAGCTCAGCCTGGGCAGTGCTGGGCACGACAGACCTGCAGCGCCAGCAGTGGACGGCTGAGGAAAGATCGTGTCCTTTTCTTTATTCTTCTCTCATACAGTGCATCCTTGTNTCGGGCTTTCTTGGACCACCAGCCGGCTCCCAGATCATGGCACAGAGACTTACTATTGCTTATGAGCTTGACCTTAACTTAGGCGTGTCCCACTAGCTCTTATAACTTAAACTAACCTGTTTCTCTTCATCTACGTTTTGCTTTGGGGCTTTTTACCTTTCATTCTGTATGTCCTACTCTGTGACTTCCTGGCTGGCTCCAGGCCTCTCCCTCTCTCACTCTCTCATTCTCTGTTCTCTCAAGCCTAGAGTCCTAAGTATTCTCTCTGCCCGCCAGCCCCGCCTATCCCTCTACTACCTAGCTTTTGGCCGTTCAGCTTTTTATTAGACCAATCAGGTGCCTTAGGCAGGCACAGCAACACACCTTTACATCGTTAAACAAATGCAGCATAAACAAATGCAACACAGATTTACATAGTTAAAGTAATATTCTGCAACATAAAGATGACACATCTTTATATAAAGTAATATTCTATTCTACAACACATGCTGACTGCAGTTTCCTCTCCCTCCACTCTTCCACCTCCCCGCAGCCTTCCATCTCCCCCAGGGCCACTCCTCCTCTGTTTCCCTTCAGAAAGGAGCAGGTCTCCCAGGGACATCAAGTCAACATGGGATAATAAGATGCAATAAGACCAGGCACAAACCCTCATCTCAGGGCTAGGCGAGGAAACCCAACAGGAGGAAAAGAGTTTTGAGAGTAGGCACAAGAGTCTGAGACAGCCCCACTGTTAGGAGTCCCACAAAAACACCAAGNCAACAACCATAGCATACATGCAGAGGACTTAGTGCAGATCAATACAGGCTCCGTGATTGTCACTTCGGTCTCTGTGAGCTCCTATGATTCTATGAGCCATGTTCTCCTGGTGTCTTCAACCCCTCTGGCTCCTACAGTTCTTCCTTTCCCTCTTCTGGGAGATTCCCCAAGCTTCAAGGAGAAGGACCCGATGGAGATCTCCAATTTAGGCTCTCTCTCAGCCTAATGTTTGGCTGTGGGTCTCTGATGACAATTGGGCTAGGCGCCGATCTGGTTCTCGCCCATACTCCTCCTGCATACTCCTGCTATAAGGAGTTTGAATGCTTGACTGCCCATAAGAGGAGCCAGCAGTGACAGTTAAGACTTTTCATCCCTTAAAACTGAGTCAAAGAATGTAGTCGTGTTTCCTCGGAAGAATCATTTCTTTTTCATAGTTTAGAAAACAGGATCTCGACAGGGTGGTGGTGGTGGTGGTGCACACCTTTAATCTCAGCATGTGGGAGGCAGAAGCAGGAGGGTCTTTTAGTTCCAGGCCATGCAGAACTACACAGTGAGACCCTGTCTAAAAGAGGGAGACCCTGTCTAAAAGAGGGAGACCCTGTCTAAAAGAGGGAGACCCTGTCTAAAAGAGGGTGACCCTGTCTAAAAGAGGGAGACCCTGTCTAAAAGAGGGTGAGGATGGGGGCAACTGAGAGATGGCTCAGTAGTTGAGAGCACTGGCTGCTCTTGTAGAGGGCCTGGCTTCCACTACCAGCACCCACATGGTGGCTCACGACTGCCTACAACTCAGTTCCAGGAGNTCTATTGACGTTTTGGGCTCTGTGGTCACAAGGTCCTCTTGTAGTATGCAGGGAAAACATGTATACACATAAAAATAAAAATCAAAAAAATTTTAAAGAGGAAGAAATGAAGTAAGAGCTCATTAACTTAGGCTGGTCTTACTTTGCTATGTGTTCAAGGATGACCTTGATCATCAGCATAAGGGCTGGGATTATAGACCTGCGGTACCATGCCTGTGTATGTGCGAGAGCGCGTGTACACGTGGGCCAGCAGCTGAAGTCAGTTCTCTCTCTCCACTTTGCTGACCTTGAGTCTTTCTTGTCTCTGCACTGTACTCCAGCCTAGCCAACCCATGAGCTTCCAGGCAGTCTCTTGTCTCCACCTCTCACCTCCCTGCAGGCGTGCGTGCATGCATGCGTGCGTGTATGCGGTTGCCATCATCCAAGGCTTGGGTTGTCAGGCTTTCAAAGCTAGAGGTTTTACTTACTGAGCCATCTCCTTGGGCTCTGGGCCATTTCCTACACTCTGGAGTTCAAGACCATCATATAAAGATGAGGAAGAGAAAANCAGAACCTGAAGATAGTATATAAATGGCAAAAGACAAAACAACAAAAACCAAACACATGGAGTTTAGTGTCATTAGCCATTACAGAAATGCAGATTAAAACCACAGTGGGATGCAGAGTGTGATACAACTGTAAGTCTCGCACACTGCTGTGCAGACAACACTGAAGGGGGGGGTTGCTTTTTAGTGTTTGTTTTTAGGAGACATGATCTTGCTGTGTAGCTCAGGTGGACCTCAGACTCACAGTCCCTGTGCCTTAGCTACAGTTGTGCTGCAGTTGCAGGTGTATGCCACTGCACTCTGCTTGCTGTTCAGAATATAAAGCAGCAGAGCTACCAGATGAATAGCAGCTTCCTCCCAAGTAAGATACACATTTACCATGTGCCCCTACTCCCAGGCATTGCCTAGTNGGGAACTGAGTGTACACAAAAACCACACAGGTGCTTGTAGTGGTTTTGTTCATTGGAATGTAAATCATTGTTCTAGAATCTAGGTTAGGGCAGAGTCCCTCAGCAGATGGCAAGGTGGAGTCGTTCTGGATCTCCATGCCAAGCACACCTGCTCAAGCCCCGGCTGTTTCACTGAACCTCTCGCAGATTTAGTGCAGCTCTGCCATCTGCCACCCGGAGCTGACAGAGCCTGCTCTGAGCTGACCCGGCTCCCTCAGCATTTTTCTGTTGGTTGTTCTGGGGGTGAGCTAATAATCAATTGCAAGGATTGGGGTGAGCATAGGTTTTCTGCTGAGTGATGTCTGGAACTGGACAAGTTTCAGGGAACTTGTAACCAATCTCCGAACTTCTTCTGTTCCTCATGTGATAAATGATTATGGAAAATGACTGATCTGAAAACTGAAAATAAAAAGAGGTGGCATTCCTTTGTATATCTCGATATTGATGTGAGCAAAACTTTGGTTTCTGTTTCAGATCACAGAAACGGACAGCACTTTATAATCCCTCAGGTGGCAGACAGGTAAGGACCGGTCCAGTTTCTCTGCCCAGCATTGCCTTGGTTTGCAGTATGTAAGTGTATTATATTTTGTGTTTAACAGAGCCCATACATTTTTCTCTTTTATGGCTATACACTTTGGAAATAAGACGGCTGTAAGTAAACCACCATGTGAAACTTAACTTGGAAAGAGCACAGACCACAGATACACTAATAAGGAGTTGGAGCCAGTGATGCTGCCACTAGTTTGGCCAGTTGTCCTGGTATTTTGTGTTAATAGGTTATATTTACAGGTATTTCTGTGTCAGAAGAGATTAATATTCTTAGTCTGTAACAGGGGTTGGCAAACTGTTTTGTCAAGGGCCAGTAAATGTTAGGCTCTGTGGCTGTGAGTCTGTCACAGCTGTCAGCTTGTCCTCTGGAGAGTGTCAGAGGGCACTTAAGATAATGGGCCGGGTACTGAAACTCGAGGTTTTAGATCTTGAGAAATGGATGTTCTTTTTCCTTCTCTACCCAAAATGTATAGAGATATAAAACCATCCTTAGTTCATGAGTTAAGCTTGCTGCCCCCACCTGTAAGGTGAGATGATGTCACTGCCATGGCAGTGACCCCCACCTGTAAGGTGAGATGATGTCACTGCCATGGCAGTGACCCTGCAGCCCCAGGGCCAGTGCTGCCAGGTACATCACCACTGTTCCAGCTGTGCTCCTGCCTTCCCAGTTTTTCTGTTTCCCTCTGTTTTTCTTTTTATCTTGCCTTTTTTTCCCTTTGTACTATGGATGGAATTCAGTGGCTCACATAGTAGACAAACACTTTACCACTGAGCCACACCCCAAGACCTAGGGATGAACCGAACAGTAGCTTTTGTCATTCAGTTGTAGGGCAGTGCCAAATTGTTTTAGTCTCTTCAAGGACTCCGTGGCTACAGAATGCTTGGCCCTGACGGTTCCATGAACCNGAGTTTTTCCATCCCTTGGGTGTCTTAATCTTATAGAGCGTTCACACTTGTATTTCCTTGCTTAATGGTTTTGTGCATTTCCCCAGCAGCCTGGATGTATCTGAGTTGGCAAAAGCTGCCAAGAAGAAGCTTCAGTCTGTGAGTATCTGTCTATTCCTGGTGAACCCCAGCATGGACACCCTGCTGGTCCCTAGTGTTGGTCTGAGTTACCTGTTGCATCTNATGACTGTTGCGTTACAAGTAGCTGTCAGGTTCATACATAGCAGTGAAGACCTAAAGCACTTGAATATATCCAGTCCACTGACTACTTCAAACAATCTGTGGTGTTCTCTCTTGTGTTAGAAATGTACCCCCCGCCTGTGGTAGTAGGATATTATTTTCTGCTAGAGTTTTGAGTATTTCTCAGGGTGCTGAAGTGAGTGGGGTGCCCGTCTGTGGCTTTTCTTACATTAGTCACATGGGACACTAAGGAATAGCAATAGCTGATGCTGCTAGGGCAGGGAGTCTGGTACATTCATCCACTGGATGGTATGGCTCTTGCCCGTTGTATGCCATTCCTCAGAGCTTTTTAAATTTGCACTTCTGAAAGCTGACCGTCTGGACCCACGTGTGTCTGCCCAGGCCTGTCGGTCACATTGATCTCTGTATTTGAAGATGCCCTGGGAGAGTGATTCCCCTTTGTCAGTCTTTCCCACGAAGCCTCACCAGGTGCTTATTGGTCCCCTTGTGAGATTTCAGTCCTTCTTCTCAATGTTCCCTGCATCAGAACCAAGATCCCTCGCTTCTTTTTGTCACCTTTAAGAACCCTTCAGCACAGTGTTACTTCCTGTCTGGTTAGGTGTACATGCGTTGTTGGGGTGGCTCCTTCGAGCCCTGCTCCAGGACTCCCTTGCCTTTGTGTTTGCCTAGCCTGGTTCCCATTCCTCTTAGCACTTGCGGAGCCTGAGCATTGCCATGGTGTAGGTAAAGCCCAGCTTGCCTGATTTGTGATTTTCCTCTCCTTCCCCTTTTCACAAGAGACCCTTTTAGAACCTCATACAGTATCATTAAGTATCACATAAAGTAAATTTATCCTTACTAGTTTAACTGTATTATGAAATAAATGTGTTTTATGCAATTTGTTTTGGTGTCTCTGTGTTCTGTATCTGCAGTTTGTGTGTTTGTGTGTTTTAATGCCTTTCTTAAATTAAGGAGGCCATATAGTAAGATAACTAAGATGTTGAGCTTTCAAGGCAGCATGGGAGTACATGCTTTCCTTTAATTACTAGTCATCTGTAAGCAGACTTCTGTTATACACAACAGACAGACAGACTCCTTCTGACTGTGTCGGCTGGGCTGGATGCCACAGAAATCCTGAGCTTGTCTATAATATCTAACATGGGACAGGCATTAAATAATTAGCTTGGACAGAGTTTAATATGCTCTCAAGACCTTAGGCTGTGTGTCAGGCTCACCCTCAGCCCTGCAAGCACAGAGCCTCCCCTCCTGCAGAGGTGCTGGGAAAGAGAGCATCGCAGGGTCTGCTTCTCACAGGTATGCTCCTACCAGTGCCAGGGTAGCTTCGTCCCCCACTGCCTTTCTCCTCCANACACCTTCTCTTCTCTTCCCTTCTTTCATTCCTTCCCTCCCTAACTGTGTCTGTCTCATGCTCTCTCTTTCCTCCCTGTAAAAACTGAGAGAAATATAACAAAAACGAGTGTATTCTTGAATTATTAAATGTTAACATTTTGAAGTCTTAAGGCCAATAATGTCTGTTCCTTAATTTCCTTGTCTATAAAATGGGACAACAGTAAATTCTGTCTTCACTGATGGTATTAAACAAGGTGCTGTTAGCACCTTTTCTAAGATGCAGCCTCAGCAGTGTGGGCCATGTTGCCATTAGTGATAACAAAACAGCTTGCAGTCCAGTCCTTGGAGGTAGAAACTGAATGATTCTCAAGCATGTTCNAGATTCCAGACTTCCTCATATCCCCTGGCAAGACAATTAGTGTAATGTGAGTACAGTAGAAAAACTAAAAGGCTGATGGACTGATGGGCTCATCCTCAGTCATCTCACTCTCTGTGAGCTCAGGCTCAGCATTTTGGTATATTTCCTTTAGTTCGAATTTCGTATTTGCACCTATTTGTATCTTTTTTTCCTTCTGGAACTTGTATACCAGAATTTCATATCCTGCTTTTTTTTTAACCCAGCAGGGTATCATAGGCATTTCCTGTGTTCCTCTGAGGGCTCTGTAGCCAAGTTTTTTTGTTTTTTTTTTGTTTGTTTGTTTTTATTGTTGAATAGAAGACCTCCAGGTTTATCTAAGTGGATGTCCCTCCAAATGTCAGGAACAGAGTGACAGTGTGACAAATTTAGCATCTGCCCTCAGAGCACAAAGCAGTCAGCACAGAAATGACAGCTGCTGGGTGTCAGGCTGAGGCAGAAGAGCCAGACCCTGGCTGGGTTTCTCCTCGTCTCAGTTGGGAAGACCTTGACGTTCCTCCCAGTTCCTGGCTGCTGCCAGCGAGGCCTGTGGGATTGTGTTGTAAGCTGCACCCCACAGTGCTCTGGTGAGCCACACTGTGCTTTGCTTGATAAGAAGACTCAGCTCTTGTGCCCAAAGTCAGCAAGAAGCCGAGAAGTGTTGTCNGCACTGTACTTACCCACTCCCAACAGCATGGCTGTCTAATCCAGAGCCTCACCTTCTGCCACTGCAGTCAACTGCCCTCCCCACCTGAGGTTTTCACTTCCTCATCCTGCCAGGGTTTAGGATCCCTTCCTTTTGGGAGAGCAGACAAGTCCTCAGGACAGTAGAGATTAGGGTGCTGGCTAGCACAATGAGAGCAGAGTGGGAACCTGTCTGGTCTCTGTAGCAGTGACCTGCCTGTCGTAGAGTAGGGCCTGTGAGAGGCAGCTGCTGCCAGCAGAGAAATGGTAACGGCAGGCATTCACTAGGCTCTGGCTTTGAATAAGACATTGGAGATAAAGGGTGAGTACATTACAGGCATCCTCCTGGTGTTAATTGTTGTCCCTTGTGTTCCTGATATTTTTACTTTCAGCTAAGTAATCATTTGTTTGAAGAACTTGCCATGGATGTNTACGATGAAGTTGACAGGCGAGAGACTGATGCAGGTGACTTACCATGCGGCTTTATCTACTAAGCTTCTGTTCTCAGTGGGAGGTGGCAAGCTGCCAGCCTGTGTTTTCCTTGCCCAGTTGCTACTGTCCTCATAACCCATGTGTTAACGTGTACTTTTGCGTGTGTTGGCTTCGGCGTGTGCTTCCCCAAGTCTCCCTCGTAGTGTGTGAGCCATGCCTCCCAGCGGAGCTGTGGCCCCGCAGGTGTGATGAGATTCTGTCTCTGGCTCTTTCCCTCCGGCTAGTCTGGCTTGCCACGCAAAACCACAGCACCCTGGTAACCGAGACAACCGTCGTCCCCTTTCTTCCGGTCAATCCTGAGTACTCCTCAACACGAAACCAGGCAAGTGGCTCCGTGTGAAAAGTTAATATTGTTTGGGAAATGACTGATGTCCTGGTATTTAGTATCCTGTGTACACGTGAACAGCTTGAGAATGAATTAAGAAAAGCAGATATGAACAGAAAAATACAAACAACTTACAAACATGAAATGGTAAAAGGTAGTAAAGCACACTAGGCTGGAGGTAGAGCATGATGGGCTCTGCTGTCACTGACAAGGTTGTGGGCAGCTGCAGATGACAGGCAGCTTGTTGGCTCCTTGTGTGATCTCAGTGCTCAGGAAGCTGGGACAGGAGGACCTCAAGCTTGAAGCCAGCCTGGGCTACNTAGCAAGACCATGACAGATGAGGAGAGACGTGGGGAGAGGAAGGGAGGAAGATTGTTTGCTAGTTGATCAGAAGCCTCAAATTTAGGTAAATCCTTGTACAAAGGAATCCTCATTTTAAGAGTATTTCCAAAAATAAATTAAGGCAGATTTATACATGTGTTGTCTGTAGCAGTAGAACATTAAAAGGAGCCTCCTCCTTTGACANGAGTGAGAAAATGAGGAGAGGCGTTTAGTTCCCTCTAACGACTGTCTGAAGGAATGGAGCCCACATCCACACTATAACCTTATCGTTAAATTTGGAAATTTCCTTCCAGATTCATTTTTNACTCACCTCAAAGTTAAATCTTTGATTATTACCTATTGAGCTACGTTTTTATATTCTGATGGTGCTGGAAGTTGAACCCAGGGTCTCATGTGCTAGTCAGGTGGCCAGCAATGAGCTACACCTCCTGCCAGAACCATTTTCTTTTAATTCATAACAGCAAATATTGGTGTTAATTGGAGAATGCTGATGATTGAGTTAATGCAATTGAGCTGGAAGACCCTTGCATAAGTCTGACAGTCTTGAACATTTGCTGTCACTATTCATGCTTATATTTTTACATTGGAGACTATTTCCCGTTATTTTCTCCCCCTTAGGGCAGACAGAAATTAGCTCGGTTTAATGCCCATGAATTTGCTACGCTGGTCATCGACATCCTCAGTGACGCCAAGAGGAGACAGCAGGGCAGTCCTCTGTCCAGGTCAAAAGGCAAGTGTCAGCTCTGAGAGTGTGCCTGGGCCCTCTAAGACACAGTGTTCAGTCCAGAGCTGGGGGTGATGGGTAGTCATAAACGCAGCCTAGCCATCCTGAGAGCTTCACTGCTAATATATTATGACAGGAAGGCACCTGTTGGGAGTCCTGGTGAATAGAGTACTTCAGAATTATCAAATATTATTCAGATTTATCTTATATGTGATTTTTTTTTCCTATTCACTTACTTCCCCATAAAATTGGCACCTTGAAATTAACCCAAAAGCCTAATTTAAAGTGTACAAAGGACACAGATAAGAAAATGAAGGCTCTGATTACAGTTATATTTCTCCTGCTGTCACTTACATTCAGAACCTCAGCCTCTACATAATTGGAATTTTCTGCTGTAAACTTTAAATGTCTGTCGCAAGAAGCATTGTGATTGGAAGTGTAAAGTACGCTGAGCATCCATTTCAGAATGGCTCTTACAGGTCCTGTCTGAGACATAGGAACCCACTTCCTCCATAGCCAGCCCAAAACTCTGTTCTCCATCTTTCTATGTGCAGAAATGACGCCTTTTATTTTAAGGCATTTAAACAAGATGTTTGTATAAAAANTAAGGTTCCAGTNGGCATCACATTCCCCAAAGNCAGACAAGAAGCTGACAGTAATTTGTGTTTCCTCTTGTTTGGTCAAGAATTTGGTTCTATTAATTCAACCAAAAATAAAGACTGGGAAGGTGCATTNAATTGGTGAAAGTGCAGTCTGGAGAGTCTGCATAAATTTGAAACCTCAAAATAAGCCTACTCTTAAAGAGAAATGATCNGATGTTTCATGTGTGTTGTNTATAATACTAGACATTAGAAACAGCTAAAGAATAAATTCTAGAGAAACAGTCACAAGAGTAGCACACAGATATTCTAGAAACACTTAGTGATGTGAAGTGAAGCAGACATTTTTAAAGGTTTGGTGTAGTCTCGATTTTGTAAGGGAAGTGTATTTATATAGATGGCTGTGCCCAGGAGACTGGACNNTAGAAGAATATGCACATGGAATTGCTCCTCACCAGCAGATTCAATATTTGCCCAAAGGACATTGTTGGCTATGGTTGAGTCTTGTACCTTCCCGCTTCTGTATTTCAGTTCTCATACTGTGTAAGTGCCTTTCATAGACTACTTAGTGCGATGTTTGTCCACGTTCTCATACTTTTTGTTGGTGATTTCACTGCTTTAAAAAAAAATGGCTCCAAGCACAGTGGGGAAGGTATTGAGAGATGTCCCTGAGCACGAAGAGCCAGAAAAGAGGCGTAGGGGAAGGGGTGTGTGTTAGGTTGAGCATCTTCCTGGCATGACTTAAAGTGCTGTTGGCGAAAAACTGNGGTCATGAATCCACGGTGTGTATTAAATAGGGAGTCCTTAGACAGAAACATGTGAAACAAGGNTGTGTGTTGATTGGCTCATGTGGCCAGTGGCTCTCAGGAACTGTAGTCTGTCTCCTCTAAGAACCTCAGTGACAAGTTTTTAGAATATATTCACTGAGAATAACAAGATTGTCTGTGTGCATACATACATAGAGAGATGACTCAAGAGAAACAGGCCAGCATATCAGAGAGACTGCAGTGGTCACCACCGTCACTCATTAGTGTCTCCATCCCCTGTAGTCAGCCTTTGTCCCTCTGTGTTTTAAAGATTCATCTTTAAAATTAAAATAGCACCTGTACCTCTTAAGCCAGAATTCACCTCCAGATAAAGCTGCCTATAAAACAGCATTAGAAATTGGAGCATAACTTGAGTTGCTCAAATCACAAACTTAGGTGGTTTGTGAACTTTTATTCTAAATGGGTCCGAGCTTGTAAGTCACTACTCCTTGTCTAGAATAGACAGGACTGATGATGTACGAGTGTGTCACCAGAGCCACTCTCCGTTTGTCTGACTTGTAACCTGGGTTCAGATGACTCAATGCTACTTGTTCTAGTCTGTAAGAACCTGGTTTCTAGGCTGTGTGCTTTCTGGATTTTTGTTTGTTTTTGAGGCATGGTCTCTCTGTGTAGCCTTGGCTGTCATGGAACTCTCTATGTAGATGAGGCTGGCCTCTAACCTATAGAAATCGCCTGCCTCTGCCTCCCTGGTGCTGTGATTAAAGGTGAGTGTCTCCATGCCCAGCTACTTTCT
>LZPO01057486.1:106030-119684 GCA_001675575.1 Neotoma lepida
AAAAAAAAATCTAATAAATTAAACTGATTTTAATTTTGTCAACTTTAGAGTGGTAAAGCTGCTATATTGTATTTAACCAGGAGTCCATTTCTCAATTTCTCTTTATTTGGTTTAATGCTTGAAGACAATATGTTTGCATTTGAACTAAGTGAAAAAGAATCTTATTTTTATATAACTGAAAACAAAACTTAGGGAAACCCACCTTGGAAACTTACACAGAGTACTTGATTTTAGAGGAAATTAGGGTGTACAGATGTTGTGTTGTCCTGTGTCTGTAGTACTGAAGATTGGCGTGATGGTGTGCGCTAATTTAGTCATCCACAGCACTTACGTCATACTGTCCCTCATAATTGGAGAACAAGCGTCATTGTAGGCTGTGCACTGACAGTAAGTGCTGCCAGTTTTGACAGCTACACCAAGCATAGCTGTGATAGCTATGGTATCTTTTCCCTTAAGGAGAAGTGGCCTCTTACATGGAGAGTGGTTTCCAGCAGGCACTAGCTTCACCAGGGATTAAGCCACTCAGGAGCTGTCACAGCTGTCACCGAGCTTATGGGACTATTGTATGACAAGCTGCAGGGTGGGAGGCGGGCGTTTGTTTGTTTTGTGTTTTCCCAAGCTTGTTTCTCTCTCTCCGCTTCCAGATTGGGAGGAGTGCACTTGTGGCCTCCTCTTCGTCCCTGCCTTCCTTCCCCTCCACACTTTCCTGGTCCAGGGACGAAAGCGCCCGAAGGGTTAAGTACACTCTGAATGGTCTGCCCTGGAGGAGGGGCAGTGCTCTTAGGCGCTTTGTGCTTGGGCGCTGGCCCTCCTGTCCCTGCCCTTGCTAACTGCCCTCTGTCCTGCATGAAACAGCGCTTTGCTCCTGGTTTCTCACGGCAGCAGGCACATGCACTCATGCACATCTGTTCCTAGAGAGATTGAGCCTCCTTTCTTGTAACTCCACATTGCTCCTTTCACCTCTCTAACCAAGTTCACAGATCAGCCTGTAGCATTCATTCTAAGCGTACTGTCTTGTTAAACAAACAGAAAATTTAGCTGGCTGCTGGTTAAATATAACAGGGCAAATCTGTCTAAATTTTTGGAGCTACAGTTATTAAAAGTATTGTATTTGGGTTAGCATGAAAGTGTCATGGCTTTTTTTTTAACTACTGACTTATTACTTTATGCTAGCACCATCATATCTGACAAACCCAGCCCTCAGTTGGTGTTATCATGCTTGCTAGCAGTGCAGAGGTGAAGTGGACAAGCTGTCTGCTTGTACTGATTGGCCAGCCCCTTCTGCTGGTGTGTGCCTCACCCTCTGAAGAATAGTACATGATCCAGCTCCTCTAGAGGTCACCTCCCCTACACCCATCTTTCAGAAAGGCAGCTAAAGGGTGCAGAGGAGTTAAGTGTCATGGTCCCTGTTCCCAAAGGACCATCATGTAGAAAGGAGAATGCTTTCACATGTACAGAGAGCGTGATGACTTCCTCTTGAGGAAGGGCTATCGGGAGAGCCCGAGCATTGGAGACCTGCCCTTCAGTTCTAGCTCAGTCTGTCTGGAGCAAGGGTGAGAAGGAGGAGGAGTACTGGGGCAAGAGAGCACCTTCCCTAGCAAGCCTTTGTGAGGCCCCTCAGAGTGATGGGGACCACGTCCACTGCCAGGNTCACATGGCTAGCCAGGTCTCTGAGTTTCCTTGCAGCCCTTTTGAAGCNGTGACGTCCAAGGAATTCTTGATGTTTGGTACTTGCAGTCTTCTGAGGAGTCCTGAAGGTGTACTTAGTGGTTTGTTCCAATAATCCAGCTAGAGAACAGCAAAATAATAATGAAATTCCCCATTTTGTTCATAATTTTGTTAATGAGAGTCAAGTAGGCCCTTCTTACCCACCATAAAATTTTGTAGTTTTAAAAATGTATGACGTTTTTGTACCTTTGAAAAAGACCAGTTGTTGAAATGGTTTTGTGCAGTCACGAGTGAAGTCATTCAGGCTCATCCGAGCTCCTNGTAGCTTTGTCGTAGGTTAGGTTTCTGTGGGCTGTCTGTGCAGAGAAAATGACAAGTTGTTAAAGAACTGAATCAACACCAGCTATAAGGTAACTTTTCTATTAACAGCTTTGAGAGCAGCACTTAACAGCCCTGGCTCTGCATGTTCACAGTAATTTTCATAGACTTAAATGCTGGCTACATTGAAATCCTGTTTGCTTTTTTGACGACGGAGGAGGACTTAGTGCGTAAGTAATTGACCCTGGGTGATTGTCCTCTGCACTGGAGGAGCTTCCTGAGCACTGGTAGTGGGTGTGCAGCTCACTCTTCAGAGATTTTTACACAGAGCTTGGCACTTTTGATCATTGTGGGTAAGGTATTGAGTTTCTGACTGTCCTCTTGACATCAGGGGAAGCAAAATCATCTGTTATAGAGACATGGGATTGCTGGAGGCAGGAGGATTAAAAGTTTAAGGCAGACCTGGCTACATAGCAGGGCTCTGTCTCAAAATCCAAAATATAAGGTGCAGAGGATATTAATCCTGTCTTCTAGATTTTTCCTCCCATGGGAGCAGCTCTGAATGGACTGTCCAGCATAATTAAAATGCAGTTTGTGTGTGTGCATGTGTTTGTGTGTGTGCATGTGTTTGTGTATGGGCATATTTGTTTGAAATTTAAAAAAAAATCAAGATTAACTAGACATTCCCTGTAAAAGGTAAGAAAGGTCTTAGAGGCGTGGTTCTGAGATCAGGCCCACAAGACTCTGCTTTCACTGCCCTGCACTGAATATGGTGCCCCTCTGTCTTCATGGGGCCTCTGCTGTCAGTAACTTGAGCAGCCGAGAGCAGGGGCTTAAGAGTTTAGCTTTAATCTCACAAGGCTCCAAGCCAGCACTTAGTCATTTACCAGATGAATTGGAGTGGGTAAAGGAAGTTCACATTAGGAAGCCAGCCTAGTGTCTTCTGTAGAGGGAGGGAGAGGAAGTCCAGGAGGAGATGTGAAGGACCTCAGCAGACGGACAGACGCACTGAGGAGGCACCCCACCTTGGAGCTGGCCAAGCCACAGACCTTATGCAGACTTCCTCAGTCAGCTTCCCCTAGCAGTCAGTTTTTGGATGAGGCTACACTGTCTCCTGGGTCTAAGCAAAGCCTTTGCCACACTCTCTGCACCAGTTAAATCCCCTAGTTGTGCACGGCTAGAAACAGGCAATCAGTAATCGGTGTAGATTTTGCATTGGTTTATGCTCATTTCTAGATAAGGGATTGTCACACACGGTAAAGATGAACACTGAGAGATGGTTTCTCCACACACTCCAGACCAGACTCCTCAGAGGATGTGGTCCTCACCACATCTTGTCACACTGAGAGGCCCTGCCTTTAATGGTACTGCCATTCCCTTGCAATGTTTTTAGGGATTCCTACTTTGAATCTACAGCCCAGTTTGAACCTTCACAGTTAGACTGACTCTGCATCTTCAGAGGTAAATATTTTGGGAAACAAGTAAAGTGGTGTGGAACTAAGAGTCATACTGGACTAATCCATTTGGTTCACAGGCAGCACTTGGCTTTCTTAAAGAGGGCTGGCTCATAAAAACCATCCCTGAAGGCAGTTCTTAGCAGCAGTCATCCAGACTTCCCAAGCATGTCGTAACGTGGGGGTCTGCAGAAGGCTTGAGACCTGGCTCTCGTCTCCTCTGCAGACGCTGCCTGAGGGTCGGCAGCTAGTCCTTGGTCCCTTTTCCCACCTGGTGTTAAACCAGATCAGTTACAGTTAGCATCCAGCTCTGAAGGTGTGTGTTCAGACAGGTGCTGCTGTGTTTGTTATTAACTGTGTCTCATTCATTCCGTTGAGAACTAAATGAGAGGCTTGCGTGTGTGCCTTTGTCAGTGCGTGTGTCTGTTGAGGGAGCTGCTGCTGAGCTAAGGAGAGTGGACCCAGTATTCATTCGTCTTTTACTGCATTTCCAGTAAAGGGCTGGTTCCTGTCCCAAGTGAGCTCTGGGTCTGAAGGTAGCATAGCCTGGCAGAAGCGCTTCCCCGGGAAGACTGAGGAAGGATGGGATGCTCAAAACTAANGGGTCCCCGTCTCTCTTTGTAGGCATCCAGGCTGGAGAAGCAGAACAGCACACCGGAGAGTGACTATGACAACACTCCCTATGACACTGAGCCAGATGACACAGTGTATGTGCAGGAGGGGGCACAGGGACGGGGCTGTTAGCACAGACACAGCAGGCCTTGGCCGCCTTCGCCCCTTTATCTACAGACCATTAAGGGCTTAAGCTGCTTGAGTTTCCTGGTATCACCACCTCAGCGCCATCTGTTTGCCCCTGTGCTAGCCTGCTGCACCTTCCTGCAGGGCTGTGGTGTCTGCTGTGGACATCAGTGCTGCATGCCAAGCTGATAGCAGCTAGAGGCCGAATCTGTTTCTCAAGGAGTTGGCTGCCTGGGGATGGCTGTTCACAGCTGCAGCCTCCCCGTTCCCTCAGTCTCCCTTTTCCCCCCTGTCTACAGCAGCCCTAACTCCAGCCCAGGACAAAATGAAAGACATAGTGTGGCTATAGGTGCTGGTGATAAGCAGGGCTGGCTGTGAGTCTCCTGTTACACAAGAGAAAGGAAACCACGGAAACAGCTAATGAGTGTTCCTCATGCTTAGAATTCTTAACTGTCCACAGGTCAAACCGGAAAGGACGGCAAAGGAGTATGGTGTGGCAAGGTGATGGCTCATTGCCAGACACAGCAGAGTCCCTCTTGGTCCCCAGCCCCACACTCCCTAGCACAGAAGATGTCATCCGGAAGACTGAACAGATCACCAAAAATATCCAGGAGCTCCTAAGAGCAGCCCAGGAGAACAAACACGACAGGTATGAGCTGCAGCTGTGCTCCGAGGGTGCGCACCTGTGCCAGCGGGGTGTGCTTGAGTTCCGCTCGGACTTCAGGGTGGATGGAAACTTAAGTACAATATGTATGGCTGGAGTTTGGGGTTTTTAGTGTGGGGTTTTGTATTGTTTTCATCATGTTACAAAGTAATCTAAAATAAATACATCCAGAAATAAAACTGCAATGTCCTGGGGACAGCACAGGGGAGAAAACCACCTCACAGCTCGAGAGTTGTGCTGCTGCTGCTGAGAGTCCCCTAGGGACTAGGCTTCCAGACAGGAGGCGTCCTGAGGAAAAGTATCCTGAGGAGAGGCTACTCTGGAGCCCTCTGGCTCCCTTGTGCACTCACTCACTCACTCATACTCACTCACACTCACTCATACTCACTCACTCACTCACTTGCCCATACTAACTTGGCAAGAGGAGACTGCACCTTCCTGCATAGAGCAGAGTGCCATGCAGCTTCCCGAAGCACCTCCTGACAGGGATAAGGATCTTTTACACAAGAACCACTCCTTGAGTGCTCCCAGTTTGTCGGGGTGCTCTGCGTTGTGATCCCTACACAGTTAACACACTGCTGGTGTTTCCAGTTTGTCGGGGTGCTCTGCGTGTGATCCCTACACAGTTAACACACTGCTAGTGTTTCAAGCTGTGCTTAGTCTGACTGGTGGCTGTCAGAGATATAAATGTGTGCCCTGAGATTTCAGGCTTCAAAGACTGCAAAATGCTATTTGTTTCAATTTAGGGAGATTTTTTTTTAATGTAGAAATCCATTCAGCACCTTTTATGATTTGCTGTCCTTTCATCTGAAGACCAGAGAAAATGATGATTTCACAATCATTGGCTTATGCTTCTGATTTAAAATTAGAGTTGGCCTAGGGATTTCCTTTGTATTAATGACTTGTTCTGAGCTTTCACATGGACCTGGTCTGTGCTAGTGACAACTTCCTCTTCCCCTGCGTCCTCATCACATGGACCTGTCACTTAGGTTTATCTAGGCTGTCTGCACCTCCACACCTCCACCTCACTTCTAGTTGCCTGAGTCCAGAGAGTTTCCCTCACCCCCCAACTCTGGGCACGCGCACACACACACACATACACACACACACACACACACACACACACACACACACACACAAAGGAATATCAAATTAGAAATAGAGATGGCTTTTGATAGTCTCTACTCAGAAGTCAGTTTTATGGTTTTAAAAACACAAGGAAAGACTCTTGTGGCTTTGAGTCTGTGATGATTAGGTTACAGCTTCATCAGGCTAAACCTACAGCAGTCTTGGCAGTGTTTCTTTGCAGAAAATACTTCCAAATCTTCTTTCCCAGTGTCCATGTCCCTCCCGGGCAGTGAGGAAGTCCTGCACACGTAGCCAAGGCTTGGTGGCAATGTTGCGTTAAGAACTGTCACTCAGTACCCCGTCAGCTTGTGTTGGAGAACATAGTCCTCCGGCTGCGTACCTGACACAGTACTGCAGTGAGTCCCCTACTGCTCTNTCAGGGTGCTAAATAGAAGGCTCCTGCCTAAAGCCAGGTCTTGGTTCTTCCCTTTCTCATTACAAGTCAGCTCACCATGCCTGCGTGGAAAGAGGCTGTTAACAAATGACAATGTGACGCAGTCACCTCCTTGCTCTTGGAGCATCTAAAGGAGAGGAACTGTATGCCTTCGTTGGCCAAGCAGCACATGGATGGTGAAGTGGAGGCACTGGTTGGAATTTAAGGGATCTTTTTTTTTTTTCAGTCCCTTATTCTTCACCTTTATGGGCCTTGGCACGGGACCATTGCTCCTCTTTCTAGAGTCTGGAAGGTAGATATGAGAAGTGGTTATGAGAAGTAGATGTGAGAAGTAGATAAGTAGATATGAGAAGCAGGCTGAGTACATGGTTGTCTTCAGCTCTGTTGCCCAGAGCACATAGTGCAAATTTCAGGCCTGGGGACTGTTACCAGGGTGGGTATGTGTTCCTGAAAGGAGGGGGACCTGCTTTGTAGCTGTGTGCCTGCTGTCCGGTGTGCACACAGCCAGCCACAGNCTAAGCCCCTTCATTAACTCTGAGCATTCTTGACCTCTGAATCATCTGAGCTGCTTTTTAATGACCTCTTCAATCTCTTACAGTTACATTCCCTGCTCAGAGAGGATACATGTCGCTGTTACCGAGATGGCAGCCTTGTTCCCCAAAGTAAGTCACTTCCTGCTCNCTCTCTTCGGATGAGTTCTCAGCATTGCTTCCTGACCTTCTGTTGTCTTTGGTGAGGAGCGGGTGCTGGGATGAAACCCATGGCCCTGTGCATGCTAGGCAAGCACTCTGCTGCAGAGCTGTGCAGCAGCCCGTAACCCTTTTCTTATGTTTTTGTAGCACATAGCTTTTAAATACATCATCTTACAGGACTTTGAGATGTTTTCGTTATGCATGAATATCAGTTTTAGTGAGACGTGGATATGTAAGTCAGGTGCTGCAAAGGCAAAGCAATAGANTAAAGTTAAGGATATATTATCTATAAGATTATTTTTTAAATACCTTACAATAAGCACATACCACTAAAATTCTTGTCAAATGTAAGCATTTCCTCACTCCTTAGGCCATTGTTCACAAAGCTGGTAATGTTTGAAATACCCAACTGAAAAAAGTTAGACTTTACGGAACAATTCCAGTTGCTCTTGGGGGCAGGCTTAGTCCTTGCTGCTGGGTTTCCACCCTGCAGCCCACAGCCTACAGCTGTCCTCTTCATTTTAGAAACCCAAGTCTGATACAGTGAGGACTTCTCTCCGCTTACTGACGTCCAGTGCCTACCGGCTCCAGGCGGAGTGCAGAAAGGCCCTCCCAGGAGACGCGAGCTTGCCCACCGATGTGCAGTTGGTCACACAGCAGGTCATCCAGTGTGCCTATGACATCGCCAAGGCTGCCAAACAGCTGGTCACAATCACCACCAAAGAGAACAACAACTGAACTGCAGGGGCTGTCCTTCGTTTTCTAGGCTTCTGGAAATCCGGTTTCAGTGTAGACCTGAACTCTTCAGATTTTTACAAAAACGTTAATGATGATTTGAAACTTTTTAAAAGAAAACTCAGTATTATTTTTGCATGTTTTCTAACAGACTTTTGACTGTAATTTAACCGTTGCCTTATCCGTGCCTGTTTGCAGCTTAGTTCCTGTTGTATTGTCACCAAGTGCTTAGGTCATGATCAGATGTGTTTAAAGTCATTGTTCAGAGTTCGCTAAACCTTTTCCATCCTTTAAAACTCTACCCTTGGCTAAAACTATAATTGATATTTTTAGTAAAACATTTTCTTAAGAGAATTGGATTTTAAAAAATGACTGTTATCTGTTCTTCCAAGCATCGTGCAATAAGTAGATTTTCCATCCTGCCGTAGATTCCCAGAGCTTGGGCTATCTCCAGGCGTGTGTGGAGAACAGGGTCCTTGCCTCTTCCTAAAGAGAGTGCGTCTCTTGGGAGGGACAAGGAAATGACCCATATCTAACTTTTGTATCATGTTAAGTGTGTGTTATTTAATATTTTTATCTTGATTTTCTATCTATAAAGATTTTGCCATCATGCTGAAGTCTCCATAATGTCCAAATAGTAGTTATGAATCCACCCTCTACATCAGGTTCCAGTTGGCCACATTCAGAGCAGGAGCACCACCCATTGTCAGGGACCTACCTTCCCCCCAAGCCTGACAGTTCACTCAGAACTTGCTGCAAAGAGAACCACGGGTCTGGCACTGGGCAGCCACCACGNTGCCCTTCATTCTGTGACCCCTTACAGCTTCACATGGCTCCTGCTCTGGAAGGCTTTCTTCCCAGGTAAGATCTAAAGGTCTCAGTGTCTTCCCTTCACCTCACTGGTACTTAGAGATTAGATGGCACTGCAGTAACAGTTCTCAGCATGCTGCAGCTCTCCTGTAGCTCTGCAAGGGCAGAGGTTGACATCCAGACCATGGCAGCACTAGTGTTTACATTACTTAAGGCTCTTTCATGTTCTGAATGTTACAGCCCATCCCTATCCCAGCTACCACGTCTGTTTTATATGGGTGGAGCTGAGAGTGCAGGCAGTGTATGGCTATGAAGGCAGCCAGGTGTACAGCAGGCACAGAGGGCAGCTGGGGAGCCTGCAAGGACAACGGCTCTTCTCCCTCTCACTCCTCTCATGTTGCTGTGGAGAAACAGACCTAAAGTTGCTAAAGCTTTGGTTTTTCAGGATACCAGAAACTTGGGTTATTTCATGCCATTTTTCTAGTTAGATATGTGGACAGTCAATCCAGACATGCCCACTGAACAGGCGGAAGTGAGCTGTGGCCTCTAGGCTGCTTCTCAAGCCTCTGCTGGGGTCTTTAAACTGCAACATGAGGGCTGGCTTTACTGGCCACCAGAAGTAGCCTCTGAGCCAACCCTAGAAGGCAGCAATCACCTGCCATGAGGTCACTGTCAGTCTCCTCCCCCATGTGTTCTGTGGGAATGATCAAGGTGCAGCTTTCCTCCTGGAGACAGCACCACCACAGTCAGGTTCTCCAGGTCAGGTTGCCTACATTGTGTGCATGGGAAAGGGCCAGCACCCCAGAAACTGCCCGCTTAATCTGTACAACCCTAAATGCCACTTCACTGCTGGATGCCCAGGAGTGCCCTTCCCAAAAAAGGGTCTGCTAGCTTCAGCTCAGGCATTGACTTTGACAAGCTTTTCTGCATGCTTCAAGGACTCTGCTGCCCTTCCTGGCAGGCTCTGCGGANCTGGTTCCAATCCTGAGCTGGTTCCCATGATCCTCAGGGAAGACAGGCCTCTGTTGGAAGCTTCTTGGAAGAGAATTGTTTGTTAGAGGCAAGGACCTGCCACAGAGGACACTATCTGTAAAAAATTAAGGAACACGGGGCCAGTACAGCATTTCCAGCTGCTGTCAAGGACACCAGAGTTCAGTCAATCCTGAGTGCTCCTCAGACTGAAGCTCCCGAGTGGAGGCCAAGAAAACAGGAGGTGCCTCACACAGCCCCTCATGAGACCTGGGGTCAGAATATTCTGTTCCCATAGGCAAATGCATCTTGTCTCAACGCTTGTCCTGGCCATTNTTGCTTGTGGGTCCCATCGCCTTGCACAAGTCAGTTCTGCGTCCAATCCAGCTGTTCTGTCCCTTGTTCCCTATTCTGCCTTCCTGCCTGCGCACCCCACTTCCCGAGACCAAGAGAATGAAGGTCCTGTTGGTGAACAGGCCCTGCCCCAAGCTCCATTTGCAGAAGGCACCCTGGCCTCAGCATGACGGTTCTTACTTGCCAAAGACTTGAGTCCAGTGTTGCACACAATCAGGACTATAACCGCACAATGTGGGGGTGCTGCCCTGCCTCCAGTGACTTCTGTCACAGAACTCAGATTGAAGGGGACATGTTTTTATCCTCCCCGGTTCCTGTGAGCCTCTTGGAGTCCACTTTCCTTTCCTTCCTTGTCCCAGTTGAATATAACCCAGGCTCTTACAAAACAAAATGCTGCATAGACAAAATGAGACGCATGTCACACCAAGTGTTTACCTGCGTCACTCATTCACGGGCACTTGTTTCTTGTTGTCATTAAACATCCTGTTCCTGACATTACTGTCCCCTCGTGTAAAATCATTCTGGAAACTGTTCCCTCCAGTTATGCAATAAATAGTCTCTTCAAGTGTCTGTGGTTGCTTTGCTTTCCTCCAGCTGGTGGACGTCTCCAGACACTAGGTAGAGGTGGGGCAAGTCCCCATGTCACTGTATCTTTAAGGAGAAGTGGTGCTTTTAAGTCTCCCTACCTTGGGGCACCCAGCTTAGTCTTTTCTTTCCTGTGCTTAGCATGTAGCCTATTTGTTTTGTATTTGAGGCAGGATCTCAACCTGTAGCTCAGGTGTGCTTTGAGCTGTCATCCTCCTGCCTCTGCTTCCTGAACACTGGAACTACAGGCATGTGCCATCATGCCCATCCTGGTACACTCACCCCTTTCATTTCTAGGTCACCCCAAGCCAGCATAACTCATATGCCCTCACCCCTTCCCAACAGGCAGTCAGGTGACAGAATTAGTTCATGCTGAAGGCCAGCAGTCTTTTCACTCAGTGTGCATGGGGGCTGTGCACTTGGATCTGTCAGGGCCACCTCGTCTTCTGGAGAAGTGACTTGGTACTTCCAGGTGGAAGGAGGAGGGGACACTTGACTATCTCCGGGCCTCTCTAAATGAAGCCTAAGAAAGGTGGGCTGTTAGTCCCTGTGGTCCAACTTGCTAGGGAGGACATCTTGGGAGAGCCCACAGTCCACAGGCCTGACCGAACAGCTCACACCCAGAGTGCTTTCCGGGCCAGGTTCCCAAGAAACCCTGCAGAGCTGCTGAGCCCATCACAGACCCATGCTAGGCTGGCTCAGTTGTGTGGGTGCCCCTGAGCCTGCTGGTGTTGCAGGTCTCTGCAAGCTGGCTCAGTTGTGTGGGTGCCCTGAGGCTGTGTGCTGGAAGCTGGCTCAGTTGTGTGGGTGCCCCTGGGCTGTTGCTCGTCTGTAGCATGCTGGAAGACACTGCTGTAGATGCACTCAGGTCTGTGCACCACATAGCACTTCTCTTGATCATGACATAATTCCAGCTGCTATTGACTATTGACCGTGACTGTTGGCACTGCTCAGTTCTTTACATGAGTGACCTCTTCAAAGTACTGATGAGATAACTTAGCCATAAAGGCACTTGCCTCCAAGTCTGATAAGCTGAGTTTGAACCCAGAACCCACATGATAGAGAACGTTAGCTTCCTTGAGTTGTCCTCTAACCCCATGAATGCCCCGGGGCATGTACACACACACACACATGCACACGCACAGAATAGCTGGCCACTTCAGTCTTCAGCAACTTGTGAAGGAAGAGATGTTTCCATTTGACAGAAGAAACCAGCACACAAGGCGGGGAACTTCCTGCCTGGGGAAGGTGAGGAAACTGACAATTCATCAAACGAAGCATCTTTGAGAATGTGGCAAAGCAGCCAGTGACGGGAGCTCTGGAAGCCNGAAAACCCNGCTGTCAGGGCACCACTAAGACTGCTCAGCTTGTGCCCCAAAGCCTGGGGTCTCCCCAGCAAGGGCTGCACTGACCGCCTCAGACCCCCGCACCCGGACTGTCTGGTGTTAACTGAGGCCAACAAAAGGACTGCTGAGCTTTGGCCATGACTCAGCACTGTGTGAACATGTCCTCCATCTGTAGGCCAAGCACAGGCCACCTCACACAGGGACCCAAGGGACCTGCCTGCTACTCAGCAGGCCAGGAGTATGACGTTGTCCAGAAACAAGTCCTAGAAGGCGCCCACCTCTGCCCTCTGACCATGGCTCTTTTCTCCATCCACGCTTCAGTCCAACTACAATCCTTCCACCTGCTTTCCACTTACAGGGCAGCAGCCATGAAGCAGGTCTGCAAGAGAGGTCTGCTCTTGCTCCCCATGTCACACACTCCACAGCAGCTTCTCTTCTCAGATTCCTGTTCACACTCACTCAGAACTTAGTCTAATTTGTCTCCCAAATGGGGCATCTCTCTAGGGACTCCAGAGCCTCTGCCTACAAAAATCCCTCTTTTCCCCCTCTTGTCATCTCTCAGGCCCACTTTGGTTAGCCTCTCCTTCAAAAGCTCAGGCTGACACCTAGCCTTGGCTTCTCCCCTTGCTAGCTTTGGCTTTTTCTCTTTGCTAGCCTTGGCTTCTTCCCCTTGCTAGCCTTGGCTTCTTCCCTTTGCTAGCCTTGGCTTCTTCCCCTTGCTAGCCTTAGCATCTTCCCCTGGCTAGCCTTCTTCCCTTTGCTAGCCTTGGCTTCTTCTCTTTGCCTACTCTGTAAGCTCCATCTCATGCCCAGAACACCTAAGAGATGAGCACATTTTGAAATTGCGGTTTGACCTGTCAATCCATACGCTGGCATCCAACCTTTGTGTGTTCTCTTACTCCACCCCCTTTCCAGAACCCTCCTTTGGTACCCCTCCAGTACTGTTTGCAGTCCCCCCATTCCCTTGCCAGGGTCTCTGTATCTTGCAGCCAGTTATCAAAGACCCGAGAACTCGGAATTGAAACCTCCGCATTCTGCAGATGAGGCGCCTGAGGCTCAGACCTGCAAACACAGGTNGTAGTGGAACAGCTCAGAGTACAAGGCCTGTGCTCTGAAACCTGGGTCTCTACCCAGGCAAATGGACATCCAGTGTAAAGACAGCAGGCCTGGAGCTAAAAGGAGGAGGCAAGGAGGGAGTCTAGACTGGCTCCCACCCCCGCCCCCCAGTCTGTTTTGTCTGCCAGTGCCTCATTTTCCACTAATTTCTTATCTATTCTGGGTATTTCATACTGAGGCAACCCCTACCTTCTGCTGTTGGACACCGGTCTCTGTGAAGACACTGCCCAGTTCACCAGCAGGAGTGGTCTGAGGACCACAGATTCCACAGGCATGTTGACAGGAGCTGAGGAGAGGAGAAACCCCCACCTCCACCCCCACCCCATGCCAGACTCGTGCATCCTTAGTGGAGGGGCATCCCTAGGCAAGGCGAGGGAATGAGGGATCAAAATATTTGAAATATTTTGTATATTGATACAAATGTAAAATTATATTCACCATACTGTATGTATGTTCTAACTCTATTTTTTATATTGATACATATTAAGGATACTGTTACCATATTGCACTATACATTTCTACTTCAGTTTAAGATATTTTATGTATTGTCACAATTTTGAGGTCATTGTCCTTATACAGTGGATCTGTTTACAGACTTTACCTTGTTAATATAAAGCCTAAGCCCTTAGGTTATTTAGGTAGAAAAGACTTACAGATTTATAGTCACCCATGCCTGTCATTTC
>LZPO01057486.1:120374-145178 GCA_001675575.1 Neotoma lepida
ATGCTGTCCTTTCCAGGTGAGCAGGACACAAGGAAAAGCGACTACTGAACCTTGCCAAGACAGGGTAAGATGGTCTTTCAAAATTCCTGCTTCTAAAAATGGTCTGTCAGATACTCTAGGCCTGTAGCCAAAATGGATGCCCCAGCGGTGCTGAGAAGCGTCAGGTGACTGTCCAGGCTGCCNGCNGNCTCTGTCTGTTCTCACAAGAATCTCAGAAACTGCTGGCTNNCATTTTCCGTTTTCTCNGGTGTTGTTTTCCTTCTCNGGTCTCTGATNGNGTTGAAGACTAGAGAGTTACAGTTACAATCTTCTCGTATCTTAGCTAGAACATATTAAGTACTAGAGCTAGAATCGTTAGGATAGGACAGCTATTGGAGTAATCTCGGTAATTTGCCATTTACCCATGATCTGGACATTCCTGGACATTTAGCATGTCTTTCTTGTTTGGTGTCGTTGGTTGTAGTTCCATGGTTAGGTTATNACCCTTTGTTTTCCTGGACAATACCTGATAATCACTCTTATTGTACATAGTTTGTATTAGGTCTAGAACCTTCTTATTTAGCCAAAAGGGGAAATTTGCTCTACCCATGACCTTGGGCTATGGGGCCTGAAGGAGGCGGTGNTTCCTGCCATTGTACNTGGTCTCTTATAAGGAAAGGGAGAAGGGTCAGGAGCCCCTTCTCCCTGCTGCCTGCTTCCTGGTCTGCTCAAACCACCAGGCAGATTGGATCCTGGTCAGATCAGGGGATGACTTCAGCTGTCTACTCCGTTCTGTATTCCTGAGTGTATTTCCTCCATTTATATCTTAATAAATCCCTACNACCCATTAAATAGGCTCACGTGGATTGATCTTAACAGGCCTGGCCCTGACAGGAGACTCCCACACTCACACNGGAATTTTCCTGCTGGGGGCATGCCATAGGAGCTAGGGTAACTTTAATTATCTCTAACATTGGCCTTTCATAGCATCTGTTTTTTATATTTACTACATTTTTATTTACAGAAGACAACTTGGCAGGAATCGGTTCTTTCTGTGGGTCCCAGAGGTTGGACTCAGCGGCCAGGCTCGGCAGCAAGCACTGTTATATGCTGAGTCATCTCACCAGCCCCATTTTATTTTTAAAATTACATTTCAAAGGCTACAGCTGTTCTTTGTGGAAAAATATAGACAAATACCCAAAATGAAAACAATGTGGATAGGGATGTCGCCCAGTTGGTAGAGTGCTTGCCAAACATGTATGAAGCCCTGGCTGGATTCTGTCCCCAGTTAAATATAAACCAGGCTGAGCAGGCACACGCCAGAATGAAAAATACCATTTATCCTGTTAGAAATCACCATAATGCATATTGCTTCCTTAAAATTGGAATTCCGTAATTACTGCTTTTGAGAAACTTTAACCAGGCATGACTAGTCTCTAGAACTTGGTTTAGAAGTTTGCTGCTGTCTTTGTGAGTGTGTAACACCCCAGACTCCCAACAGCCTACTAGGTTGGGCACCTTATTGAGTNAGCTCTCACAGATCGGACAGTGAGCCGTGTCTTTGTCCCAGGCTATTTCCGGGCCAGGATGCAGGGTGGCATGTTCCAGGAGGGCTTCTGGGAGGCCACTGCAGGCCAATGACTGACTCCAGGTGTGAGACTGTAAAAGGTCCAACAACAGTGTGTGAAGACGGGGTGAAGGGAAGTCCCTATCATCGGGAGACTCTGGGACCCAACATTCGTGCCAACTGTACACTTAGCTAAGGACACAGAAGGGCAGATGGGTTTCTGGGTTGTGATGGAGTCTGGACTCATCTGATGATGGCTGAGCAGGGACCCAGGCACCTGTAACTCCATGGTGGGGATGTAGGAGTTGGAAGTGGGGCTGCAAGCCCATGAGGTACTGATGTGGAAGCCACTGAAAACCAGAGGTCTGCCTCATGTTACCCTGAAAGGCCTGGGAGGTGTCAAGGCCTGAACCGTTCGGGGCTGCACTTCTGAGGTGACAACTGGAAGAGGCCAGTGTCACTGCAGGTATGCTCAGAGCTCACTTCTTGCTTCCTGTGTGTGCNTGCGTGNGTGTGTGCACGCACATGCACCTACTGGCAGGTGTCTGATCTCTCCTTCCACCACATGGTTCTTGAGGAAATCATTAGGCAACAAGTGCCTCTAACCACTGAGCCATCTTCCTGGCCCCNGAGAAACCAGTTTCTATCCACAGCCCAGAAAGGTTCAGAACAACTCTGTGCGCTGGAAGCCAGAAGCAGAGCTGTGGCCAGTGAGGTCTAGATGCTCAATGCTGTTGGGAGTGACTAGTCAAGTGGCATGAATGACAGCGTGAGGACTCTCACAGATACCCTGCCTACCATGACTGGGCAAAGGAACACGAGAGAGCTGCAGATGTGGCGTGTAACCTAAAGGTGAGCACTGTAGGGCAGTGCACAGGCAGCCTCATGCCCTCCAGGACTCCGAAGGCTGCAGATTCGGAGATCATGTGGGGTCACGCAAGGCACTTTAGAAAAGCCAATTTCAATAGAAAAAGGTGGAGCCAAAGAAAAGGAGTGAAGAAACCACAGTGTATCTGTATGATCGCCACAAGGAGTGAAAACAGGAGCTGTAGCTAGTGTTCCAAGAAGCATGTGACCGTCCTGGTGATTACAGAAGTAAAGTCCCTTTCCTTGAATAAAGACAATGAGGTCAGACTCCAGGTGGCTGAACCCAGGACAGGTCATGGAGAACTGGAAGNCCAGTTGTTGTCAAAGGCATCACAGTAGTCCTACAAGTGATCCTTATTTCATGAACTGAAGGCTCCCTAAAACCCAGATGGCATAAACAGGGCTGTGGCCGGGTGGGGGTGGCGCACGCCTTTAATCTCAGCACTCCAGAAGCAGAGGCAGGCGGATCTCTGGGTTGGTCTGCAGAGTTCCAGGACAGCCAAGGCTACACAGAGAAACCCTGTCTAGAAAAACCAAAAGGAAAAGGACTGTGTCTCTTCCTGTCAAGCCATGGTCTGTCTCATGCAATGCTGTCTNTGTGTCCATGGCCGATTCCACTGTCTGACTCCTGCCAGGGTTCTTAGCCAGCCAGAGACCTTCCTTAGAGAGACTAGGCCGAAAGCCCCGCAGAAGACGGGCTGTATGTAGTATCCATCACTCCATGGCCATAGTGGCTCCGACCCATCTCTATTACAGAATGACTGAGGGAAACNACTGAAGAAACCTTGGACCATTTTAAGTCACACAGGGCCNTGTGCTACACGATGACATGCCACTAACAGGCAGGGAGGACTGCACTAGGGCCCAGGAGTGTAGAAACCCAGTGTTGGCTTGTGGAAGTTGAGTTTGCACAGTGATTAAGTCACACACTTCTCACAGGACACTGCTGCCCTCGGTGTGACTGCACACACCTACAAACACAGGCAGTTAGAGGCATGAGCTGTTACAAGAACAAGACAGGTCTGGATTTAGAAAAAGCATCTTGACTCAGTTTGTAGAGGAAATGTTTAAAACATTTAAAACCAGAGGCCAGAAATGGGTCAGCAGTTAAAGGCACTTGCCACACAAGCCTGATGACCCTAGTTCAATTCCCGGGACCTTCCTAACGGTAGAAGTGAGTACACACAACTGTCCTCTAACTCCATATGCACACCACACACACANACACAAATGACAAAACAGAACTAGTGGGACATCATTTTAATGCCAGTAAAAACAATGCTTGTCCAATAAACCTTCGATCACCTGTGTGCAGTGTCTGTCTACTTGTGTTCTACCCTGGAGCAGTGTACAACCATTATGATTTTCTGTGGTTCCCGTAGAAATAAGAGGGAAAAGCCATGCNGGCATAGTGGCGCACGCCTTTAATCCCAGCACTTGGGAGGCAGAGGCAGGCGGAGCTCTGTGAGTTTCAGGCCAGCCTGGTCTACAGAGCGAGTTCCAGGACAGCCAGGGCTACACAGAGAAACCCTGTCTCAAAAACAAATGAGGGGAGAGAGTACCACTTTCACAAGAAAAGTGAGAGTAACCTGTGAAATGTGGAAGACCGTGATGTGCCCTCGTGCCCTAGTGATGTGCCCTCGTGCCCTAGTGATGTGGGCTCGTGCCCTAGTGATGTGGGCTGTACACATCAACCTACCCAGCACCCAGCCACAGCGGTGACAGCTGAGCTCTGTTTCACATTAGTGAGCATTTTAAAGGGCGGGTAAATCCAATGCCTAATGAACATGGTGCTCAGGGACCACATCCGGGAACCATGGTGGGGAAGGGGGAGGCTGAGGTTGGGGTTCCACAGTGGAAGGGGGGAAAGTGATGCAACCCACAGACCTGGGCTGTTTCAGAAGCTCTGGGTTTCCATAACCAGAGACAGTGCCCTACAATGAGCTCGAGTTTACTGAGGTACAGAACCCCAGAGGAAGGGCGTGGAAAAGTACAAGTCATAAAACTAGCAACTGTTGCTGCAAGGAGCCACAGCTGTCTGCAGAGGAGTCGGGAACTGTGTCATATGGGATCTAACAGTGGGGGAAATGGGGTCACCTGTGATTGAGTCTGATTCCATTTCTCCAGGGTCACACGCTTTTCTGGGCACAGAATTCCCATGGGGCTGCACACAGGCCTTCCCTGGACTCTGAAGGTCCTAGCCACACCCCTGCCTTTACCAGGCTAGCCAACCAGGTGCCCTTGAGGACATGTGTTCTAATGCTCTATGGATTCTTTTCTTCCTGGCAGTGCTGGGGCTGGGATGAGGACCACACAGGTGCTAGGGAAGCATTCCACACTAAACTATGCCCCAGCCCCCAATGGGATTCTCACACTTCAGATCAAGGAGCTCCTTTGTCGCCATCTTTGCAGAAAGCACGGTAGACGCCCAGACTGCCGGGCTCTTCCAGAATACATACATGATCCTTTGGGGCTAACAGCTAATAACCTGAAATAACTACACCAAGACCTACAAGTCTGCCTTCAATAGAATAACTTATTAAATGGCAACTCTAAAACTCAAAAGGCTCCCTCCTCTCTCTGGCTGGTCCCCCCTCCTCTCTCTGGCTGGTCCCCCCTCCTCTCTCTGGCTGGTCCCCCCTCCTCTCTCTGGCTGGTCCCCCCTCCTCTCTCTGGCTGGTCCCCCCTCCTCTCTCTGGCTGGTCCCCCCTCCTCTCTCTGGCTGGTCCCCCCTCCTCTCTCTGGCTGGTCCTCCCTAGAGCTGACACGGACAGCTGAGACGAAGGGAACCTACATACCCTGTCCTGGGAATACAACTTGTTCTTAGCCCTAAAATCTCCAGAAAGCATTGTATGACCTCTGGACAGTGCTGTGAACATGAGTCTGTGAGACCTGTCTGGGTGAGAAAGGAAGGGGAGGGCTCTCACCGGGTGCTGCACACCTATGGCATCTTGACATCCAGCTGGACCACGATGTGCCAGAACAGCCATGGCCGAACTACCCAGCAGCACCCTGAGCCCTGGCCAGAACAAGCACTGTCTAGAGTGCAAGAACAAGCAAATGTCTAGAGCTGTGTATCAAGTCCGGCATGCTTCTGTGCTCACCGTCAGTCCCAGGCAATTTTGGGGTATCCATAAGGCTGAGAAAGAAAGCATACGATTTATCAGGTCAGCAGCTTAGAACTCTGGGAACTGACCTCCTGCTCTATTAGGAGCACATGAGTGACTTCTCACTTACAGCTGAGAAAGCCCTGACTCTGAGCCAGAAGTGAGGCACTCTATGACCGGCCCTGAGACACCCCGTGTGCTCTGTGAAGCCCTAGCCCTGGCACGCTGATGCATGCTCAAGTGACTTTGGTAACGCTGTCTCCTGGCTCNGAGCCCTCTGCCTGGTCTGACTTTGAAGTCCTACAGCAAATGGAAGAGCGCTCTAGACTTAGTCCACCTGGGCCCTCGCTCTCTGACAGTGTGCTCTCCAGCACACACCCCTCAGAATGCCAGGGGCCAGAAGGCCCGAGCCCCCCATCTGCTCCAGAGAGCCTAGTCAGCAGGTCCCTCACAACAGGCACGACAGCTCCATGGTGCCCTGCTCAGGCTCACACAAGTCACTCAAGAGCACCACATAAGGATGCATAGGAAGAGGTGAAGAGCAGGGGGTGGGGGCAGGTAAGGTCTCTCAGTCACCTNGCTTCACGGGGCAGTTGGGACTTGGTCCCACTGTCACCTCTCACTAGCTATGGCCATCATTCTTCTAGATCCTACTTTGTCCAGCAGGGTGGACAGGCACAAGATCAGCAGTCAGGCCCTCCGACTTGCTAAGGCTGAAGCAGCAGGAACCAGAGCAAAACCACTCGGACCACTTGAGGTCCAATCAAGGAAAGGCCTTTGCACTGAGGCTGTAACCAGCCAGAAAGACAGACACAAGGGAGGGACAAGAGAGCTCAGGATGGGGCTGTGGTGGCCTGTCACCTAGCAGGTGCCTACCTTGGGCCGGTAGCCTTCCTCAACCATGGTCTTCGCCTCCTGCTGCAGCAGAGCATCAGAGAGCTGTTCTGCCTGCTGGACCGCCTCCTCTTCCGCCTCCGCCTGCTGGGCTGCTTCCCANGCCTGGAGCTGATGCTCCGCAACCTGGACACCAAGAACAGAGTCATCAGAGACAAGGCCCAGGGGGCAGAGCCCTGCCTCTGAGCAAGGAGGCAGATGGCAGGTGCCAGCAGCCAGGATGGGAACCTGAGGCCATGGAGATAGTGCTGTGGACCTTGTGAAAGCTCTGGATGCAGCCATGTGTTTGGAGAACAATAGGGTAGAAAAAAGAAGTAACCGTGACATCAGCATGGTCCCCACAGAGACTAAGGAACCAGAATGCAGCCTGTGCCANGGAGACATGGCTCAACAGTTAGGAGGACAAACTGCTCTCACAGAGGAGCCGAGTTCAGTTCCCAGCAACCACGGAGGAGTGGCACTCACCTGCCTGTGACTTAGCTCCAAGAGATCCAGTGCCTTCTACTGGCCTCCCTGGGCACCACACACAGGTACACAAACCCATATTCAGATACACATGCATGCACATGAATCTAAAATGTCAGGGCTGCTACAGAAACCAAAAGGGATTTAGATGNGAGNAGGCAAAGGAACCAAGTCACGGAACTCTGAGCTCTGTTCTGCAGGGTCCTGAGAACCTTGCAGAGCCTGCTGCCTCCAGGTCCTGACCTACAGGCTGCCCTGGCCCTAGGCGCCCACCTGGGCTTCCAGCTCCCGCTTCCTGGCTGACTTCAGCTCTTCTCTCTCCTCCTTTGCACGCTGAGCTGACTGCCTTGCCTCCTCCAGACTCTGGATGAGTTTCTCCCTGTATTTCAGGGTTTCCTCTTGCGCCTGCCGGTTCTGTTCAATCTTTTCTTGTATCTGCTGCTGCCTCCCGGTGAGAACCTGGCCAAGGGGAAAAGAAGGTTTGCATTTCAGTCTAAGACACCATTCTAAGCTGCACACTGGCTGCAGCCACATCTGTACCAATCCAGCCTCATCCTCCCACACAGGCAGCAGACCCGAGCCACAGGCCCAGTGTGGGCCACTGCTCTTTCTGGCCATCCCAACTGCCCTGATTAGTTATGTCTGTTTGTTTCTAATGCTCCACAAGCTAGAGTCATCCGGGAGGAGGAAATCAGTGGAGAAAATGCCTCCCTAAGTTTGGCATGTCAGTGGGGAATTTTCCTGGTTAATGACTGACATGGAAGGGCCCAGTCCACTGTGAGTGGTGCTACCCGTGGGCAGATGGTCCTAAGTTGTATAGGAAAGCAAGCTAAGCCGGTCATGAGGAGCAAGCCAATAAGCAGCACCCTTCCATGCATCCAGGAGCCTCTGCATCAGCTCCTGCCTCCAGGTCCCTGCCCTGACTTCCCTCAGTGATGGAATGTGACCTGCGAGTTTTAAGTCATCTCAATAACCCTTTCCTGTCCAAGCTGCTTTAGGTCATGTGTTTTATCACGGCACAAGAAACCCTGACTAAGACACCAACCGACAGGACACAGCAGTGNTATGGGGAAAACACTGGGGAGCCCTCTCCACAGGCACAGAGGATCTTCAGAGAAATACAGGAAGGCTCAGCCCATCAGCGAGCCACAGGCCACCGGGATGCAGTCACACATCCTCTATGGCTCCAAGTAGCAAGCACCTGCCATTGTTTGGAACTTGGACCTTGGCCCAGAGCACTGAGATATCCCAACCCCAGCCAAGGAACCAAGAAGCCACAAGACATGCCTAACACCTGCACTGTCAGGAGGGGACATATAATGTGGTCACAACCAGGGGGAAACTAAAGTGAGGAAGGTCAAAATCCACAGGGAATAAGCTACACAGAAGTGAGCACCAACCAACCAACCAACCAACCAACCAACCAACCAACCCACATGGCCTTATTTCCACACACAGCTGATCATTCCAGCCCCACTTCAGCACAGCTGTCAATGCAGGGCTGACAAGGACTTCCGAGCCAGGTTCCCTGCACCCCTCACACTCGGCTCCTCTGCTGGTTGCTGGCCCCAAGGAACACAGTACTCCTTCATGAAGGTGTCCTGCAAGTGCCTCATAGAATATCCACTCGAGGAGGGAGGAAGGGCAAGCTGCAGCTGCAGCCATGTGGTGTTCACTGAAAGGTGCTGAGGGACGTGCTGCAGAGAACGCTTGACATCAAATAGCAGAGCGGGAAAAACCGCATGTAGTTAAGAAGCCATGTGCTGAGCCCTGGAGACACCAAGAGCAGCAAGAAGCTGTGGATGAGAGGACTCTGGGGACTTCCTGCTTGTTCTTTCTGTACGTCTGGATCCTTTTAGTAAGCTTTGTGACTTACACAGTGACTTACACGCTACTTAAGAAAACCAGAGCAGATTTAGTTGGTGGGGTTACATACAATCCTGTGGGACCAGCGGCCGTCCAAGTCCCTCATGTTTGCAATTACCTCATTCATCAGTCTGTCCCTCGCACTTTGCTCTCGAGCCCACTCTGCTTCTCTCTTTTCCCACATCTGCTTGGCCTCCTCCCTGGACAAATACAAAAGGGACAACAGGTTCTATACCACCACCAAGGGCAAGGACTGGACGGCAGAGCACACACAGCTGCCAAGCTTTAGGCAAGCACATCCACACCAGATTTCCAACGATGACAGCTAAGGACAACACTTCNGTAGTGTTTTAGGTCATCATTTAATACTTCATCTCCTTAAATTAAAAAAATGTACCACAGCCATTTAGCACTAAGGTAAATAAAATGAACAGAACCAGAGACAGGAGGAGCGAGGACACTACCTGTGCCCAAGCNCAATCACCACCCTCCCAGGATGGATGCAGTAAGCCGTGAGCCGTGTACCCACCACTTGGTTGAATGTCGGGGACCAATAACAGAGTCTGGATATCAATGTGTATTGCCTATTATTTGGCTATTTCCATCTGTGAGTTGGACTTTTAGGCCTCAAAGCTGGGCATATAGGCCAGCAGTCCCAGCCCCTGGGCCCTAAGGAGCTCAGGGGGTGGAGACCAGCCAAGGCAACATGGTGGGACTGTCTTCAGGAGGACACTGGGNTCCAGGCTGATTTTCACAGAGCTTAGAAGCATTAAGCATGGTGGGAGCGATCTCCTCAGGTGGTTTTAAGACTTTACATGAATGCGTTATTACTCTGAACCACAGTGACTTCCACCTTGAATAACATTAGGTCACNACCCCAAGCTATAGCAAAGACATGTTCCCTAGGGATGACGAGTTACAAGGACAGATGTTTGAACAAAAGTGGCCTGCCCAGTGACCTGAGGGTATCTCACAGAACCAGAGTAGAGGCCAGCAGCTGCCCCTCACCTCAGCAGTAGCTGCAGCTCTGCCTCTCGAGCCTTCTCAAGCTGCAGCTGCTCCTCAATGACCCGCTTCATCCAGGCTGCATCGGCCAGGGCCTGCTCCCGCCTGGCCAGCTGGACACGCTGTAGCTCGTCTTCCTTCTCCAGGAGCGCCTGCAGAATGCGCCCGTCTGCCTCCTAGGGGAGGGGTGTGGCCCATGGGTGGTGGTCAGACAGAGGAGCCCGCCTCCCTNCACAGCCCCTTCTGCACTTCCCAGACACAGCCATGCAGGNCCTGACGCATTCTCAGGACAGAAGGGGAGGGGCTGGACTGCANAACCACAAAGGTCCAATTTAGTCACTGCACTGGCCCAGAAGCTTCCTACTACAGGAAGTGACCCCTCCTGCCAGCTGTGCCACCACAGGCACATGCCCTGGACATGTATGATACATTTTAGAACACTATTTAGCTTTGAAGAGGTTACAGCAGTGTGTGAACACTGCTACATGCACAAACTACTCACTGCAGCTTTACTGTAAATGGGGAGGAAAACTAGAAATCACCCAATGCCAACTAGCAGAAGTGACCTATTATCTATGTCTACAGAACTCCACACTACAACAAAAGAGTGAGGGGAATCCAGGGGTGGGGGCAGAACAGTGGCACCAGATCNGACAGTCTGACCAAAGGAGGCAGACAGTCAGGAAACCTGAGTGTGCTCACTCACAAGCTCATTAAAGCNCGTGACAGGAATACCAAATGGCTCCACTAAGAAGCCAACCAGTGTACACTTGTCTGTCATACTGAGACGAGTGTGCTGAGCAGCACCACGGCAGCGGCACTGGGAGGTGAACACAGGAGGGAGCCTGCCCCTCTATGGTGTGCAGGAAACAAGACAAGAGAGTGTGGACCTCAGCAGCCATCTCTGCAGATNGGGGAAAACATGGAGGCAGGGCAAGGAGAAACTNGCTGTGCGCCTCACTGAAACAGAACTGGGCACTCTGGCACATGCCCACAGCGTGAATGACTGCTAGTTAAGCCCATTAAGATCTGCATCACCGCCATCGTTTTTTCCATTAGGAATATCTAAGGAATGGGCTGGTGAGATGGCTCAGTGGGTAAAAGCATTTGCCACATAAACCTGAGATCCTGAGTTCAATCCCTAAAACTCACAGAAGGAGGGACGAAAGTTGATCCCTGACCTTCACGTGCACACTGTGGCACATGCATGCCCTCCCCCCGCAAACAATAATACAANTTAAATTTTTGTTTATATGTGTGAGTGTTTTGACTGCATCTATGTGTGCCTGCTGCTTACAGAGGTCAGAAGAGGATGTTAGGTCCCTTTAGCACCCTGTGGCTGCTAGGAACCAAACTCAGGTCCTCTGTAAGAGCAATAAGTGACCTTAACCACTGAGCCATCTCTCCAGTCCCCCAAATTTATTATTTTTCTAAATGAATACCCTAAGAACCAGGTGTAGTGGTGCACGCCTTTAATCCCAGCACTTGAGAGGCAGAAGCAGATGGATCTCTGTGAATTTGAAGCCAGCCTGGTCTATATGGCCTGTTCCTAGTCTGCCAGGGCCATACAGTGAGACCTTGTCTCCAAAAATGAAAAACCAAAAACCATTAACAATGCGGTCTACCGTGGAGCTGCCCCCAAGCCCTCACAGTTCAGGTACAGAACAGCACTGAGAGCATTGCCAAGTATAACCCCATACCTGCAAATCCCTCAACTCCTCTGTGGCATCTACTGGCATCTCTCTACTCCCGTTTGTGCTTTAATTCTCCTGAGGACGCACTCAGGTCTTGAGCAGTGAAAATACTGTTTCCAAAGGATGGAAACACCGCCGGGATGTCAGCTCACTCACCAGCTCCTCCTGGATCTGCTGGGTCCGCCTGTGCAGCTGNGCATTGTACTGATGTCTCAGGAAGCGCCTAAAGATGGGGTCAAACAGCTTCAGTCCCACATGACCAGCTAACAACTGCTCCATACAGACCACACCCCCTTTGGTTCTGGGGAGACCCCATGGAAGTCTGAGAAGGCAACAGGCCCGCCCTCCAGGAAGAGCCCAGGCCTCCCACACACCCCAGCTCTGCCTTGCGCCGGAGGGCCGCCATCTGCCTCCTCTCTTCCTCCAGCCTCTCCAGTTCCCAGCGCTGCTTCAGCAGGTTCTCCTGCTCCTTCTTCAGTTTGGTTGCCTATGGTTACAATGGGAAACCCCAGTAAGACGGGCAATCAGACTGTCCTTAATCNTCCTCTCCATCTCTGGCAGGCACTAATGAGCACAGCCTGGCTCCTCCATGGTCTCCCTCCATGGGATTCTGAGTCCCACCTCAACTAAACTATTCCTACAAGGCTGGCCCAGCCCGGAAGACTGCCTGTGCTGGCCCACACTTGCTCTAACTTAAGTTCTGTTTCCTCAGCCAACACAGAAGCCTTGCTCAGACTCTGNCTCTAGCACCTAGAATTAGTGATAGGCACTCAATTTCTAGCTAATAAAACTATGGGGCTAGGGAAAAGGGAAACGGACAGAGACCAAAGAGGCGAGGCTCCCTCCATCTGAACAAAGTCCTCTCAGGAAGCCACAGTGTTCTCAAAGACAGCCTCCTGAACCACCTCATGGCTCACATCCTGAGACCCAGAACCTGCTACTAGTGGAACAGTGTGCCAGAGCACNTCCCACTGGAGAATCCGGGACCCAAGTGGACAGGTGTGTCTCTAGACCATTANCATCCCAAAGTCTGAGCACACCNTGGAGGGTCACAGCAGAACCATGAAGGAGCGCACACAGGAAAGCGTCCTGCTCTGTGAACGGGGATCTGTCCATGGAACCCCCACCCCGCTGCCATCTTGGAATGGCTGCGTGGGGCCAGGAAGGCCCCTCACCTCCATCTCCTGCTGCTTCAGCTCCTCCATCTGTTGGCACAACGCTTCAGCCTGCAGTTTATCCTCTTGCTGCCTCCTCGCTGCCTCTGCTTTCAACCGGTCCATCGCTTCCCTGCGCGCTGCTTCATACTCATTTTCAAACCGCTTGTTCTCCTGCTCCTCGGTGGCTTCTTGCTACCAGAGGGCAACACTCTCAACATACAGCCAGCAGAGACTCAGCTCCCTGCTGCCATCCAGCCGGTTGCAGGGCCCAAATAAGCTCAGCCTGGAGCCCCTTCTTCAGCAGTGACCTAGGGCTCACAATGTCAGGTTCTCTCCCCGCCACAAGGTAACACAATGAACTCAGATGCGGTGATTCATGCGTGCTCTGGACTCATCCCCAGAGGTGCTGCAACGAGCCAAGGCTGCGTGCCTGTGATGCAGGTGTATGATGCTGTGGCCAGGGAGACAGCTCAGCAGTAAGGGTTCCTCTGCTCTTCCAGAGGATGACCAGAGTTCAGTTCCCAGCACCCGCATCAGGCATCCCAATCACCTGGAACTCCACCTCCCAGCCATCTGATGTCCTCACCTGGCCTCTCAGACACCAGTACACATGTGGCACACACTCAAAACACATAAAAAAAAAGTAAATAAAAAGTAAAAACTTGGTGCTGGAGATATGGCTCAGCAGTTAAGAGCACTGTGGCTGCTCTTCCAGAGGTCCTGAGTTCAATTCCCAGAACCTACATGGAAGCTCACAGCTGTCCATAATTCCAGTTTCAGAGGACCCAACACCCTATTCATGCCTCCACAGGCACCAGACATGCTTGAAGTACACAGACATAGCAGGCAAAACACCCATACACAGAAAAATTTTTTAAAAATTTTAATTAAAAAAAGCTGGCCAAAGTGGCACATGCTTATAGTCTCAGTCCCAGGGAAGTGGAAACTGGTGAGTCCCTGTAGGTCCTCAGTAGTCTACTTGGGAAAGCTAGAGGCCACTGAGAGACCCTACCTCAAAAACAGGTGGCTGGCTCCCAAGNAGCATCACCTGAGGTTGTCCACTGATGGCCACATGCACACACACACACACCTGCATACCCACACACATCTGCATGCACACACCTGCATACACACCCATGCACACACCTGCACACATACCCACACCTGCATGCACACACCTGCATACCCACACACATCTGCATGCACACACCTGCACACATACCCACACCTGCATACCCACCCATACCTGCATGCACACACCTGCATGCATGTATATGCATGAATATGCATGTAAGCACACACAAAGCAAACATTCAGGCTGCACATGCAGCAAGCCGCAGGCAGGCGCCTGCTGCTCATCCAGCCAAGAGCATGGAAACAAGACACAGTGGGAGGTGGGAAGGAGCCACGGCACAGCAATGTAAGGGTCACACATCACACACCTGTTTTTTTTCTTCTTTCTGTGTTGCCCAGGAATTTATCACATGCTTCTTGTGAAGGTCCAATTCAATCTGCAGGTGAGAAAGACAGAGAGTATTAATTTCCCGGTGGGCTTGTGTGAGACTGAGGTGACTTGCTGCTGTCTGTGCTGTCTGCTGGAACCTGACCATGACTCTCTTCGTGAACTTTCAGTGCATGGTGACCCCAACAAGAACAGAGTGAGTGAGGGCGCAGCCTGCAAACCTGAACTCAGCCTTTGGCGCCATCTGTGGAAAAAGCAGGATGTGGTGGCATGCGTGTGTGGTCAGAAACGAGAGAACTGCCTAGAAACCCAGAAGCTCAGGGCCCCGAGCTTGGAGTGTTCAGCCAAGCAGCAGAAACAAGACAAACCTGCCTTAGCAAGGTGGGAGGAGAGAAATGACTCCAAAAAGTTGTCCTCTGACCTCCACCCAGTCACCATGGCACACTTGTACCCCTCACACACAATAACCCATAAAATCAACAACAAAACCAATCTGAACATTGAGCGCTTCTAAGCCCAGTTTACACCCTGAACAGAGGGGCCAAAGCTCGCCCCCGGAGCCCTGAGTGAGCAGGAAGCATTTCTCTGCAGAGTCAGAAAAGGGACTGCGATCTGAAAGGAGAGCCCAGGAGCCAGCTGGGTAAGAAGCAAAGCCAGCCCTGAGCTCGGCTCACCAAAACCTCCTTTACAAAGGAGTAGCTTTAGACCAGGAGGCCAGCTAGTCTACAGAGTTCCAGGCCAGCCAAGGCTACATATTAAGACCCTGTCTCAAAAAACCAAAAGAAAAAAAAAGAGTGAGCCACCCCACCCAGCTCTTATTTTTTAGTATTTTNCACATTTGTTTATATATATGTGTGCCTATGTGTGTGTGTGTGTGTATCTGTGTGTGTGTGTGTGTGTATGAATGGAGGCCAGAGGATAACTTGTGAGAGTGGGTTCTCTCCTTCCACCATGTTGGTCCTGGGATGAAACTCAGGACACCAGGTTTGGCAGCAAACACCTTTACCTGCTGAGCCCATCTCACCTGGAAATTGCTACTGGCAATTTCTAGACATAAGAAGCTACATAAAGTGACAGAACCAAACTTGTACAAACACTGCTGAAATGAATAAACTTTATCAGTAACAGGCTTAACACCTTCCAGCCAGGCTCTGGTCAGTGACGGAAACCGACACATCACTCCCTCTGTCCCAGGTCTGCAGACTCCTGTCTCCTCCACCCCAGTCTGGGCCTTCACCTTAGGACCCCAACAGCAGCACCACCCATGCCCAGCTCACTCCAACAATGCTACCAAAAAGAGTGCCCCAGGATGAAGCTGTGCAGGATTGCCCCAACATGCAGCTGTGCAGGAGTGCCCCAGGATGCAGCTGTGCAGGAGTGCCCCAACATGCAGCTGTGCAGGAGTGCCCCAGGATGCAGCTGTGCAGGAGTGCCCCAACATGCAGCTGTGCAGGAGTGCCCCAGGATGCAGCTGTGCAGGAGTGCCCCAGGATGCAGATGTGCAGGAGTGCCCCAGGATGCAGCTGTGGCCCTGTCTCTTATACACATCTACATGCAGCTGTGCAGGAGTGCCCCAGGATGCAGCTGTGCAGGAGTGCCCCAGGATGCAGATGTGCAGGAGTGCCCCAGGATGCAGCTGTGGCCCTGCACACTGTTAAAGTGGTCCAGTGCCTCTGAAGGAGGCCAGCGGGTGCTGCTCAGGTCTGGCCCCATCTACTTCACCAGCTTCATCACTTGAGGACCCTCTNCTATCGGGCACTGCAGTCCCATCTGGCCCTTTACAGCTTCCTGGCTTTGTTCTCGCACCACAGGCCAGTTCTTCAGCCCCTCCATCCAGAAGGCCTTTCTTCACTCTGTACTACAGAACTAAAGCCAGCCTCCTTGCATGCTCCGCCCCTCAAAAAACCGCTCTTAAGAGACATCCTGAGCCCACCCGCCCAGGTCTCTGCAGCCTGCTGGGAAGAGCTCAGGGGATAAGAACATATCCCCAATGGCAGTCTGTAGCAGAGTAAAGAACATATATCCCCAATGGCAGTCTGCAGCAGAGTTCACGGCCATTACTCAGTCCTGTTGGACCAGGCCTTCTGCTTGGTGATCTTTTTTCCTCTGTATTAACCCAGCACAAATTCAGATTCAAAAACAAACAAAAGCCAGATGTGGTGGTGCATGCCTTTAATCCCAGCACTTGGGAGGCAGAGGCAGGCAGATCTCTCTGAGTTCGAGGCCAGCCTGNTCTACAGAGTGAGTTCCAGGACAGCCAGGGCTGCACAGAGAAACCTTGTCTCAAAAAACCAAAAAAACAAACAAAAAACAATGTCACCTACCCAGGCAAAGCAATGGAAGGTTCTTAATTCCTACCTCTCGAAGTTTGGGGTTGTTTTTTTTCCAGTGCTCATATAAAAGTTGTTCAGCAATCTATCGAGAAAACACAGGACAACTGATGTCACTGTTCAAATCCATTCACTTAGACAAAGTACAACAGAAGTCAGCTGAGGCCATGACCTCCTCCATTCAACAATGTCAACACATNGGCCACTCAAGTCTGCTTTCCTTATACACACAGGTCTGGGGACAGGCCATTAGAGTAGAATGAACTAGCTAAGAGCTGATGCTATGGTAGGGTCCCTTCTCGGAGTTTCCAAATACATAGCAAGTTGAAACACACAGACTGAGGCTAGTTACCATAGCCACTTGAAGATAAAACTACAGTGTTCCCAGACTTTTGTGGGACACAGAACGAAACAGAGGAAGAGGATCACTCGCAGTGGCTTATAAGGCAGNGAAGGGAGCNACCACACACCACACANGCCCTCTAAAGGCAATTACGTGTGGGTGCTGGCGTTTAGTCTGCCCTCACTCTTGCTGGCAAGCTCATCACCCTGTTACTGTGGCTGCTATTAACTCCAGCTTCTTATAGACAGAAAACTACAAGTTAACCAAGCAGCGATGGTGTACCCTTTAATACCAGCACTCGGGAGGCAGAGAGGTTGGCTGGCAGAGGCGGATCTCTGTGAGTTCGAGGCTAGCCTGGTCTACAGAGTGAGTTTTGGGACAGCCAGGGCTACACAGAGAAACCCTGTCTCAGAGGAAAAGAAAGAGAAAGAAAGAAAGAAAGAAAGAAGAAAGAAAGAAAGAAAAGAAAAAACAAAAAATCCTCTGACTCCAGCACCAGGCTGGACGTGCAGAGACATCCAAGCCTCATGGGTTTAACAACTGCTGGATTCTTGGTCTGTGTGCTGTGAGACGGCCATTGTCGTTCTACCTAGATGACGTGCTGAGTGCCATCAACACATGGCTGTCCTCCCCCACCTTGTACAAATCTTCAACGTTTTACTGTATTTGGTTCAGATCAGTGCTATGAGCTGAATCTGAATTATCCCCCATGCTCACATTTTAAACGCTTGCTCTCGGTTAGGCAGGTCATTTCCCTTTAATCCCAGCATGAGGAAGTCAGAGGCAGCCAGATCTCTGTGACTTTGAGGCCAGGCTGGTCTACAGAGAAGTTCCAGGCCAATCAGGACTACATAGACCAGTTCAAAAACAACAACAAAACCCACAGGAAAAACAATTGCTCCCCAGCTTTGGCACTATTCAGAGAAGCAGGAGTGCCTTTAGGGGGTGAGGAATTAGCTGGTGGCAGCAGCCAACTGGGGTGTGTCTTTGAAGGCTTCAGGCCAAACCCTCCTTCTGATGGCCTCTCTGCTTCCTCAATCAACATGATATGCGCTCCAGCGGGCATGGACTCTACACCTTCCCCATTAGGATGTCCTGAGACCCTCTAAAACCATGGGCTAACATAAAAAAGAGTGCTTTTCCCATGGACTCTAGAGTCCCCTGGCCATCTCATCTGACCAAGGCACCCAAGAATAACCCCAAGGATGCAACCGTCAGTTCAGGCTGCGGACATGTCACTCTGCAGCCTTCTTTAGGTCTAGGCTAGGTACCAGTTTCCTTTGTTCTTCTCGGGCGGACTTCAGATCCCTGTGCTGTTCCCGGATTCTTCGTTCCCTCAGGCTCATGCTCAGCCTCAGCTCTTCCAGCTCAGCGGCCAGCAGGTCCTGCTCCTCCAGCACAAGCTGCCTGAGTCTCTCACGCCGGGCCTCCAGATTCATCCTCTTCTCCTCCTTCATCTTCTCACGCTGGTAGGCGAGCATGCTAGGTAAGGAGCCCACTGCACATCAGTCACACTCAGGCCACAGTTTCCTATGCATTTCTCTTATCAATTGGGGGGAGGGGTATTTAAACACAAACACCTACAGAGAAGACAACTGCTCTGTATATATTTTACCTTTCAAAATGCATGTTATTTAACTGGTTATCTTCCCCACACACCCCAATTTTCAGCTAGAATAGCGTCACCATGTAGATTATTCATGCTGTCACAAGCCACAGTCCCTAGGCCCTGAGGCCATGTCCCCTGAGCAGCTAGTTGTAGGAACCAGCAGGCAGGACACACTGATACTTGCCTCCGCCGAAAGGAGGTCTCCGAGCTCCATTCTGCCTGTTTGGAGCTGTGGATGCCTGAAATCCTGAAATAACGGCTGTTCTGTTCCCACTGCTGGCGAAGCTGGGCCTCCTGCTGGCGCTGGCGCTGGCGTGCTACCTGCTGATCCTGGGGTCTCCTGCTGCACCAATAAGAGGGCAGCGTGGGGAGCGCCATCTGAAGGGGAGGGACATCAGTGGGCAGAAACTGAGCCAGGAACCCCCCTGGTATGGTCTCTTCTCTTTTATGAGAGGCGCTGCCCTTTGGCTGAACCTGTCTAACAGCTTTAAGACCCACATTCCCACCCCAGAACAACTGAATGATCAAAACTTTAGAACAAGGCCCATGCCAGCATGTTTTAAATGACGTGCCACCAAGGCTGCAAATTGTCAATTTAAATAAACCTGAGCTGTGCCTAGCAGTGGGCCAGCCATTATCAGGGGCATTACAGACACAGAAATTGTCCTGAAAAGTCTGGNATAGGCAACTGAGGATTTTTACACTCTGCATAAAATGACAGGGGCAAGCAGGTCTCGGCGGCATGCCCCTGCAGTCCCAAGTACTTTGGAGGCCGAAGCAGGAAGAGACCACCGGAGTCCAGGAGTTCAAAGCCAACCTGTCCCCCCAAACAACAAAAATAACCAGAGACAATGCCAAGCACCTGACATACAACTTTTTAGAGGCCCCGCGGCACTCCCGTCCGGTCCCCCGGACCCCTCTGAGCAGCGGCGACAGAGGACGCCTCATCTCACCCCTCGGCCCAGCCTAACCTCGGACCCGTGTTTCTCGGCCCCCGAAGTTCTCCAACAAGAGTCGCCAGCCGAAGCTCGAGCACGCGCTCACCGGATCCCAGAGTCCCGCGGCGCCGGCTGCAGAGAACGCCAGCCGTTTCCCGGTCGGTTGCCGGGCAGCCCGCGGGACGACGGGGCGCCGCGAAGGCCAAAGTACCTCCAGCGCAACACCCGCCGCTCGCCGGGAAAAGGAAGTGGTGGGGGTTTTACCTCTGGCGCCCCCTCGCGGTAGGAGGGACAGCAACAGCAAGTGTTGCTAGTGCTGGAAGTAGGGAGAAAGGAAGGACCANAGTCAGGATGGGGGTTACCCGGGTGGGAGTGGGGATGAGGATGGGATGGGGGTGAGGGTTGGAGGGGAAGGGAGGACGGAAACCAACGGAATAGGATAGAGGAGAATTACGCACATGTTTCTCAAGGCACATCAAAATCATCCATGGAGCTGCCCAAAGTAAAAAGATCAATGATTTTCAAAGCCCTCGGGGTGTGTCCCCTAAGCAACAGAGGCCAAGAACCGCTGGTCTCTGTCATTACAAGTCATTGGTAAATTTCTACTGTTGCCTTAGATTAGCGGTGGGTATAGAGGTTTTAATAGCTGTAACTCATTATTGCACATATTTATGCATTAACTATTCGATTAAAAAGAAAAAGCAGGGCTGGGGAACTCGGAGATTGTGTATGCTCAGCACGCTCAAAGCTCTGAGTTCAATCCCCAGCACCCAGCACCCCCAAAATAATGTAAAAATATAGACAAATATTCTGTCATTCATTCCTTTTTCTTTCATTTCCCCACCCACTTCATTTTTCATCCCCCTCACTCCTCCATTCCTTTGTTTCCCTATTTCTCATGGCACCTCACAGTGTTTGTTGGGTGACCAGGTTCAAACTACAGCATGATAGATATGGCGATCCTGGGTTGGTCACTTCACCCTCTGACCCTGGGGCCCCCTAGGAGCAGCCTTGTAAGAGACCAAAGGGAAGTTTAACTGGAGGGTATGGGGTCAGAGGTCTAGGTCCATCCCACCAGGACAAAGTGAGCGTACTTCTGCTTTCCTTCGGTTGTGAGATATTCGCTCGNGGAGTGCCTGCTTGATACTTGAAGATCCCCATGGATGTCCTACACCCCTGCCATCTCCCACGCTGTATCTCCAATGAAGAGGAGGTGGCACCACCCTACCCCACCCCCCACCGTGATCAAGCCAGAAAGGGCCGTCCAGCCATTGTAGGAGTCCAAAACCTGTCTGTTGACAGAACTCCCTGAATGTGTTTAGAACTTCAGACATGCATGAGTGAGTTAAATCCAGAGGGACCTATCTGGCTTTGAGTCCTGATTTGTCTTGGGCAACCCTGCTCCCCTTTCTGGGCCTCAGTTTCTTCAAAAGTACAATTGCCAGATAAACACACTAGAGGAACTTTAGGTCTTTTTTATTTTTATTTTTTAATATTTATTTATTATGTATAATTGCCTGCACGTATGCTTGGACGCCAGAAGAGGGCACCAGATCTCATTACAGATGGCTGTGAGCCACCATGTGATTGCTGAGAATTGAACTCAGGACCTCAAAGGAAGAATAGCCAGTGCTTTTAACCTCTGAGCCACTCTCCAGCCTNGGACTTTAGGTCTTGATTGACCAATGTACCCTGATCCTGAAGGTGTGACTTCTGGACCTCCTCTTTCTCTTCTTCCTCCTCCTCTTTTGAAACAGGGTCTTGCTGTGTAACCTGAGCTAGAACTCAGTATATAGCTTATACTGGTCTCACACTGGGGAATCTTCCTGCCTCTGCCTCCCAAGCTCTAGGGCTACAGGCATGTGCCCCACACATAGCCTTTACCTGGGCCTCTTTTACCAGCCAACACAATTTCACTGACCCTCACAGTTCCACAGTTCCTGTTTTAGCTGTATGGTTACATGGCTGTCACCTGTGGCTCATTAGCATCTTTATAAGAGTCTGTTCCATGTGGAAATCATGAGAGATATTTGATTATATCCATTTCAGCTTCAGTTGAGCCTCACACAAGTGTTGTTGCTTGCCTGAGGAACCACAGCTGAGAGGTGTGGAGCTGGGATTTGAACCAAGCTCTGTGGACGTGGGGCCAGAGCCCAGGTACTTCCTATCATAATCTTCCTTCCCTACTGTAGCCTCAATGCNTGCTGCACCGTAAGCACCCTAACATGCCAAAGCTGGGTATGGCATCTTATGGGTTTGAGGCCAGCCTGAGCTATGAAATATGTCTTAAAAAATAAATAAATAAAACAGGGCTGGGGAGAGGGATCAGTAGTTGCACTTTGCCACACAAGCCTAATAACCTGANATCAGACCCCTAGAACAGGAAGGAAGGGAGGGAGGGAGGAAGAAGGCAGTCAGGCAGACATGGTATCACACATCTGTAATCACAGCACTTATTACACATCTGTAATCACAGCACTTACCATACATCTGTAATCACAGCACTTCTATGGCAAGAAAGAAGTAGAGATCACTCGTAGACCAAATAACATGAAGTCTACCCTTCAGCAGCTGAAATGAGAGACTGCCCTAAACAAGAGGGAAAGTCCAGAATCAACTCCTGAGAGGAAGTGTCCTCTGCCTTCCACACACATGCTGTGGCCTGCACACACACACACACACACACANACACACACACACACACCCCTGCATGTGTGAACCAGATTGACTTTATAAGGAGGTCAGCAACATAAACTATTTAGTGACAGAACAGTGACAATGGTCCAGAGGTCTAATGTGGAAAACCTGGCAAGGAAGCAAGGTGGGGAGACAGTGGACTTACACCTTTGGGTGCCTTGGCATGGAAGGAGGCAGGAATGGGGAGGCGGGCACAGGCATGGAGGGGACTCTCCATCAGCCCAGAGGCCAGGCATTGCCCTCACTTAGTTAGCTGGCAGGCACCAAGGCATGTTTACCAGCCCTTGGTTCTCTTGGCATCTCAGTACCAACTGCTCGGGGCCCTCTCGTCTCTGTTGGGCTAAGCTGATGACCCTCCCTGAAGACAAAGATGCAAAATCAACCCACAGGCTGCCTCTAGGAGCACAGCTTTGTGGCAAGCAAACTCGCAGTAAGTATTCAGGGGAGAAAAGGACACTGGACAGGGTGTTCCCTGAAGACAGTGAATAGTGCTGGGGGCAGAATTCACAAAGGCTTTCATCTACATTTTTCTTGGTTAGTGGTTTTGGTTCCGCTGTGGGCACTGGAGTCTAGGTAATGTTGCTGAGAAATAGAACACGGATTGGTCCCGGCCCTCAGTTNCCATTGCCATGTGAGGTACAGGTGCTTATGATAGAAGNACCTGGAGACCTTTTCAAATACCTGATGCGGAGCCAGAGCAGCAAGCAGCACACNCCTACAATGCTGGCCCACCTCTAGAGGCTGAGGCAGGAGGATCATGATTTTGAGGTCGGCTTGGACTAATAGGGAATTACAAGGCTGTCCTGGGTTGCACACTTGAGACCCTGTCAGAAAGACAGAGAGAGAGAAAGAGAGGGGAAGAGGGAGGGAGAAAGAGAGGGAAAGAGAGAGAGAGAGAGGAGGGGGTGGAGACTCCAGTCCCAAAAAGAAGTGTCAATTTATGCATTTTACTGATATGGTTGGAGCCTGCACATCGGCTTTCTGTTTTGGTTTTTCTTGTGGTCGTGGGAACTGAGCTGGGGCCTTGAAGGTAGCTTCCTTCCCAGGCTGATTGGTTTGTTTTCAAAGCTGAGGTCTTGCTGTTGGCTAGTCTGCTCTCAAGAATCCTCCTCCTTGTCTCAACACCACAAGTAGCTGGGACCCAGGTGCAAACACACACAGACACGTGCAAACATACATAATTTAAAAAAAAAATGTTTGAACAGCCAGAAAGTGGTGGCNCATGCCTTTAATCCCAGCATTGGGAGGCAGAGGCAGGTAAATCTCTGTGAGTTCGAGGCCAGCCTGGTCTGCAGAGTGAATTCCAGGACAGCCAGGGCTACACAGAAAAACCCTGTCTGCAAAAACCAAAAATAAATAAACTTTTCATTTTAGAATAGCTTCAAATTTACAGGGAAATTGTGAAGATAATACATCATTTCCATACCCAGCAGCCTCTCTCCCCATTATTGACATTTCAGTTCTGGGTATCAGGAGGGACATACCTCTGGAGGCTTCTATCCTGCTATCATGGAACTTCACTTTAGTGACTGCCCCCAGGTTGTGTGGACATTCTCACTTGTCAGTGGCCCCTCGCTCTCCCTCCAACTGCCTGTGGAAACTGGCAGGAAGAACAATTCTCACCCCAACACACGTGGGCTAGCAGCATGTCACAGTCCTGTCACTCACATCCCCACATAGGGGTATCCTGCAGACAGAAGCCCCGACAGAGAAGCCCACCCTTGGTGGCCTTCTTCAAATATGTGGCCAAGATGCCCCAGCATCAGGTAAACCATCAAAACTTTTTCTGACAGGCCTGCCCCGTTCGGACAAGAGGCTACATATGGAATTCCATTCCAGAACCTTCTGTTCATTCAGCCCCCTCAGGCAGCCCTACCTGCTTCCGTCTGTTGGAGTACACTTGTCTGATGGGATGACACGAGCAGTTTTTGCTGCCCATACTATCTTCAGAGGCCAGCTTGTTGTGGGGACCCCCAAGAATGCCTTAGCGGTGAGCTGCAGTTTGCTGCGTATAAACTGTAGATAAAATGGTACTCCACGCCAGCTATGGCACACCTCCACCCTTTGTGAGTGACAGGGATAGATATGGGCTATAGGCACAGTTCCATTCAGTGGCACGTGGGGACATCTGCTTGGGGAAATGGTGACCCTGGGTGTCATCCCATGGCAGGGGACCCATAGTACTGCTGTAGCTGTCATGTGACCAGCAAGGAACCACCCAGGAGAGCCTTTCTCAGAGCAGAATGAGGGGAGAATTCAGTTCCTGATGATGATATCAAATACAGTAAACGAAGCCTGACCACATAGCTTAGGTCCCCTTTTAAAAATTATTAGATTTTATTTTATTTTATTTAGTGCATGTCTGTATGTGTATGGTATACGTACGTGTGTGGTATATGTACATTGCTGTATGCATCTGTGTGATCTATGTGTGACATTTGCATCTGTGTATGTATGAAATACATGCGTGTGATATATGTATGGTGCTAAGTGCACCTGTGTAGGTGTGATATATGTATGTGTACACACTTGTATCTGCAAATACTCTCTCCCATGCGTGTGCATATGGAGGACAGAAGCCTCGTCTGTATGTGTCTCCCACTATCCACTTTATGCTGTCTGAGGTAAGATCTCTCCCTGAACCTGGAGCTCACCATTTTGGAAAGACTCTCAGGCTAGAGAGGCCCCCAGGAGCCACCTGGTGGTGCCACCATACTCAGCTTTTATGCAGGCCCTGGAGATCTCATGCTTGTACAGTGAGCATTCTACCTACTGAGCCACTTCTACTCAGCCCATTATTATTATTATTATTATTATTATTATT
>LZPO01057486.1:146104-180838 GCA_001675575.1 Neotoma lepida
ATCCTCTGTCTCTGATTCCCAAGTGCTAGGATCACAGATGTGAGCCACCATGCCTGGTTTCTGGGGTCTTCAATGAGAGCTGTTTCTGTTTCCTCCCAAGTTTGGCTGCAATGCTCCCTGCCCCCACCTGGCCAGCTAAGTGGAGCTCACGTCCTACCACAGTGGAGCTGAGTGACAGAGTCTCTTGGCTGGAATAAACAGGGCACAAGTCAGAAGAGAAAGTCACGGGGCATCTGCCATTGTTGACAAGTTCCTCTTCAAAGTGACAAAGGTTACTGGGAGGGCTCTTGGATCTTAGGCTGTCCACCAGAAGGACACCCCATAATTAGGTGTATGACCCCAGTGACACTGCCATGGTACACCAGACAAGTGACACACACACTGATGGCACACAGATATACATGCAGGTAAACACTCATACACATAAAATAAAAATATATAAATAAAAAAATGTACACCTTTAATCCCAGCACTTGGGAAGCAGAGTCAGGTAGATCTGTGAGTTTGAGACCATCCTGGACAGAGCGAGTTCCTAGACAGACAGGGTTGCATAGTGAGATGCTGGCTCAAAAACCACACACACACACACACACACACACACACACACACACACATTCATTCTCACACACCACTCTGCTATTTAAATGACCAAAAGGCTATTTTCCTCCAGGAGCTGAAAAAAACTTGCAAATATTTGGCTGCCATGTGTTGCCTTGCTTCCCAGGATAGCAGCAGCAGCAAGCAGGCCTGTTGGCTCGTGTCACCTTGGCATTCCTCAGAGAGAGGTGGCAGACAGCCCTGTGGAACAGAAAGGCGGTTGGCACNGAGCCTCTTAACACTAAGGAGAGTTGGCTCAACAAGGCCCGTTTGGTATACTTAGTCCTACTGAAAACCTGGCAACCGGAGAGGCAAGATCACCAGGATCAATCCCCCTACAGTAGCCGGTCTGGGTAGAAATAACTCAAGAAATCAGTGTATAGTAACTGTGCCATTCATGGCAGCTTTTCTTATCAGTGTGCCAATGGCCAGATTCACGTGAACCTGTGAAACCTCACATCAGCCCTGTGTTAAGGCCACCACCNTGACTCTTTGTGTGACGGATGAGACTACCAAGGCTGAGGAGGAGAACTGTGGTGAGCTGACTGTTGGCTCCCAACCCTTGAGACTTCTAAATGCTACCTCATTGCTAAGAAAGAGGTCTTCGGGCGGTGGTGGCGCACTCCTTTAATCCCAGCACTCGGGAGGCAGAGGCAGGCGGATCTCTGTGAGTTCGAGGCCAGCCTGGGCTACCGAGTGAGTTCCAGGAAAGGCGCCAAAGCTACAGAGAAACCCTGTCTTGAAAAAAAAAGAAAGTGGTCTGCGTTGCTTTTCTCATCGAGATGACNAGGCACCTGACAAAAGCAACCCAAGGAGTGGTGTATTTTGCCCACAGTTTGGGTACAGTGTATTAGAGCAGGGAATTTATGGCTNCCACAGACAGAGATGAACGCTGTGCTCAGTTTGGCTTCTCCTGTTCATTCAGCCTAGGACCCAGTCCAGGGAATGATGCTACCCCCAGTCCAGGGGAGTCAGTTAACCCAGTCTAGAAACGCCCTCCCCGACAGGCCCAGAGGTCTGTTTCCATGGTGATTCTAATCCCGTCAAGTTAACATTAAGCATCACAAGGTCCCCCAGGATCTTGAGGCAGGAGGTTATCTGGAGTATCTAGGTAGGCCAGCGGCTACAGTTTGGATATGGACTGTCCCCCCGACACGCCCNTGTGTTACAGGCTTGGAGTCAGGCATAGTGACACATGCCTCAGCTCCCAGCACTCAGAAAGCTGAGGCAGGAGGATTGCACATTCCAGACCAACCGGGCCTAGAACTGATGTCTCATATTGAGACTGTGTCTCAAATCGAATTTGGGTCCACAGCTGAAGGCACTGTTGACAATTGATAAAACCTTTAAGGTGTGGACCCTAGGGGGAGTCTAGGGCTGGTCTTCTGGTCACTGGGGGCAAACCAGAGGAAAGGATATTGGGCCCCTAGACCCTCTTTCTTTCTTTCTTTCTTTCTTTCTTTCTTTCTTTCTTTCTTTCTTTCTTTCTTTCTTTCTTTCTTTTTTCTTTTTCTTCCTAGCCATGCAGTGAGCCATTGGCAATTCCTGCCATGGCATCTAAGTTTTATTTATGCTACTGTGAAAAAAAAACACCTTGACAAAAAGGGACTTAGGGGAGAAAGAACTTATTTTAGCTTGCAATTCTGGGCCACAGCCCATCACAGCAGAAACATCAAAGGTGGCAGGAACTTAGAACAGCTACCCACATGACATCTACAGCCAAGAGCAGAAAGAGATGGATGCATGCTTCCTTCTCAGCTGCCTTGCCTCACTCTTACACAGTTCAGGACCCAGACCCAGGGAATGGTGCCACCCACGGTGGGCATGTCTTCCCACGTCAATGAGTTTACGTAATCAAGATAATCTCCACAGACACGCCCACAGATGAACCTGAGCTAGACAATCTCTTGTTGAGACTCTTCTTAGTGACTACAGAGTGTGTCAAGTCTACAATTAAAACTAGGAGTTAGGNGCATGACTTGGCTGTTAAAGTGAAATCTCATAAGGACCCACATGATGGTGGGCGAAACCTGACTCCTACAAGTTGTCCTTTGACCTCCACACATGCGTGGAAGCGTGAACTAAACTCTAAGGTAAATAAGTATAATTAAAAAAAAGATTATTTTTTTGTTGTTATTGTTGTTTTCAAGACAGGGTTTCTCTGTGTAGCCCTGGCTGTCCTGGAACTCACTCTGTAGACCAGGCTGACCTCAAATTCAGAAATCTGCCTGCTTCTGACTCCCCAGTGCTGGGATTAAAGGTGTGCACCACCACTGCCGGGCCACATTATTTTTTAAAAAATTAAAATTAACTATCTAGGGAACATGGTNTGCAGCACAGGCACAAAGCGNTAAAGCCAATGGCTCATGAGTAAAGACACCCAGAACTGTGGGCTAAAAAAACCTTTTATTTTCTTTTTAGATTTTTTTTATTTTATATGTATGAGTGTTTTGCCTGCATGTCTGTATTGCACCATGTTCGTGGTGCCCTTGGAAACAAGAAGAGGGCATCAGATCCCCTGGAACTGGAGTTACAAATGGTTGTGAGCCACCATGTGGGTGCTGGGAATTGAGTCTGGGTCCTCTGCAGGAGCAGCCAATGCTCTTAACCACTGAGTTGTCTCTCCAGCCCCAACTCTTTCTCTTTATAAAGTAATCATNAGAGGTATTCTGTTGAGGTGACAGAAATGTCACAAATGTCCTCATAAGAGAGTATGAAATGTCCTTACGCACACGTCAGAGGGAACAGGTACAGATGGAGGCAGAGATTGGAGTGGTGCAGACACAAGCCACGGAACACTTGGCACCAGCAGCAGCTGGAAGGAAGTGGATGGGGTTCTTCTGAGCCTTCTAAAGGAGTGTGGGCTAGCACACCTTAGTTTTAGCCCTGTGATATTGATCTTGGATGTCCGGCTGCCAGAACTGGGAGCTAACTAACTTCAGCCTTTAGTCACCAAGATATTTGCTACAGCAACTGTAGGAAACACAGAGTGACTCCTCCAAGACCACACAGCTAGTTTGGAGTAAATACGGTGTTGGGTTGTGTATNTATACATGCTAGCTGTCATCATTGTCACCATGACCATCACGACTGTCATCACCATCGTTATTGTAGCGATCCTGCACTTGAGGCTGTCTCTCCGATGAAATGTCACAATGGCTATGAACTTAGATGCCACTGGGGTAGGGCAGGGATTGATGATTCAATTTGGGAAGGTGCTGTTAACAGGGTGGAGCTGGCTTAGGAAAATGNAGAAACTTCAGGTGAACACCCTCTCTGAGTCAGTACCAGTCCCCCAAATTACCACCACCAGTCCAGCTGGTCTCACCAAGCACCCAAAGTATGGTGTGGCCCAGCAGTCGAAAATGGTGAAGGGACCTCCCTAGGGGGTTTGTTTGTTTTGTTTGTTTGATTTGGTTTTGGTTTTTCCAAACAGGGTTTCTCTGTGTAGCCTTGGCTGTCCTGGAACTTGCTCTGTAGACCAGGCTGGCCTCCAACTCACAGAGATCTGCTTGCCTCTGTCTCCCAAGTGCTGGGATTAAGGGAGTTTTAAAACTTGAATCCCGTGTCTCTGATGGAGTAAATGGAGTGCACATTTGTTCACGTTGTAAATGTCTGTTCTACTGGTGGGGTAACTGGGTGACTGATGGCCCTAGCTAAAGCCAGCTTGCCTATGATCAGGTGGCTCTTCTCCCCCTCCCTCCCTTTTCACTCAGCCCCCTCTCTCCTTCCCTCCCTCCCTCCTTCCCTTCTTTCCTTCCTTCCTTCTTTTTCTTTGAGACANGGTCTCACTATGTAGCTCTGACTGTCCTGGAACTCACTATGTAGAGCAGGCTGGCTTAGAACTTGAGTGCTGGGATTAAAGGTGCGTGTTACATCACCTGCCCCTTTTCATTCTTGAACAAGGATCAGTGGTGAAAGAGGGGGTACCTGCTGCTCAAAAGAGGGGTCTCAGACTAAATGGAGTAAGAAGGGTTTCTGCATGGGTGGAGGTGGCCTGGCATGAAAACTGGGGTCCATAGGAAGGAAAGGGGTCTCCTCTTGGAACTGTAGGCATGAGAGGCATCTTGGTTTGGGGGCTGTAGCAACAATAGGAACTGGCTCAAACCAATGGACCCATGAAACCAATGAGAATACCAGAGAAGNGGCTGGGTGCAGCTTTGAGAAGGGCAGGGCAAGAATAAGCCCCTTGGNCCTCCCCCAGNACTAGATCTACCAGAGCCAAAGCGCTCGGCATCCATTCAGACAGACATCCACAGAGGCTGCAGCTTCAGATGCTCATGTATGTTCAAAACTCCTCTGAGAGGACGCAGGAACAGTGTCATCTCAGCAGCCACCAGCACATCCCGATCTTGGCTTCTGAATATGACACACCACTGAAGGGAACCGTGGCCCTCTGGAGAGACGACTGATNTCAGGACCAGGGAGGGGTGNNATATTAAGCCTGGAATATTTTGTGCAAGCAAGTACGGAAGTACTTACTACACAGTGGATGCATGTTGAACAGACACAGAGGCCGGCTTGAAGGGGCTGTCACAGACCACACCTGGGACAGTCAGCTCATGGCAGTAATGGATTGCCACCTCAGAGCTGCACTGTGGCAATTAGCACATTNTGGGGGTATTTGCTACTTTTTAGAAAGGAAAGGAACTGCATTATAGTGGAAGCAAAGTGGAAGNAGCCTTGCCTTACTCAGATGATGAAATTAAGATCTGAGCCCACGACGGTGGTGCACACCTGTAATCTCAGTCCTCAGAAGGCATAACCAGGCAGCTCTCTGTGGGTTTGAGGCCAGCCTGATCTACATATGAGACTCTGTTAAAAAAAAATCTTAAAAAGCTGGGCAGTGGTGGCACATGCCTTTAATCCTAACACTCAGGAGGCAGAGGAAGGCGGATCTCTGTGAGTTCGAGGCCAGCCAGGGGTACANTGAGAAACCCTGTCTTGAAAAACCAAACCAGGGCTGGAGAGATGGCTCAGAGGTTAAGAGCACTGACAGTTCTTCCAGAGGTCCTGAGTTCAATTCCCAGCAACCACATAGTGGCTCACAACCATCTGTAATGAGATCTGGCACCCTCTTCTGTATACATAATAAATAAATAAATCTTAAAAAAAAAGAAAAACCAAACAAAACAAAACCCAACAACTTCAATATAGGACCATTGAAATCACGTGTCATTGTGTCATCTGTAGGTATAATGAGGGGACTCAGCATGCTGCTGCTGTATCGTGAGACACAGAACCTGTGATTCAAATGGAAGACATCATACAAACCCTCTTCAAAAACCCTCTTCAAAGTAGCTGCTTGTTCTCTTCAAAGATGTCAGTCATGGGAGTCAGGAAAGACTGAGGAATGTTCCAGACTGATAGACACCAATAGACAGGACAANCACACTACATGAGACACATGATCCTGAACTGGGGCTCTAGACACAATGACAAATTGAGACAGCTGAATGGTTTTAGTTTCCTGCTCGTGGGTGAACAATGGTTCTGTGGGACGCCTTTGTTTGGAGAAAATGAGCATTACAGTACTTTAAGGTAATTTCAGTGACAAATTATTGGTTTGGGACAGTCAAAAATTTTGAAAATTTTTGAAAATTTCAAAATTTTAAAAAATTGCAACATTTTTGAGAATTTAAGATTGTGGGTTTTGCTTTNGTAGTTTAACTATCTAGTACTTGAGAGGCTGAGGCAAAATTTGCCTGGAGTTTGAAGCCAGCATAGGCTACAGAGTTGATGCTAGGCCAGCCTTGGCTATACAGTAATGTCTATTTCAAGAAAAATAAGAAATGAAAATAAGCAGGCAGTGGTGGTGCATGCCTTTAATCCCAGCACTCAGGAGGCAGAGGCAGGTGGATCTCTGTGAGTTTGAGACCAACCTGGACAAAGTGAATTCCAGGACAGCCAAGGTTTCTCTATTATAGAAAAACCCTGTCTCGAAATAAATAGGTAAACAAACAAACAGAAGTAAATAAATAACAAAGGGAAAAGAAAAAGAAAAAAGAGAAAAGAAGGAATATGGGGAGAAAGAAAAGGCAGAAAATATTTTTTGTGTGGCTTATGTAATTAGATTTTAGACTTGTTTTGTGGGGTGTGGAAAGTGAACACCCAAGGACAACAGCTNGTGGGGTGAACAGCATAATAGTGTCCTTCAGATGGACTGTGTGACCCTTAACTTTCCAGTCTTGGCCCAACTGCTCAGCACACCACACACAGCCCATGGCACCTCCTTGCCAACCTTCACCCTCGAGCGCTTTGGGAAGACAAGAGTCAACTGGAGAGCAAACACTTTCAAATGAGTTGGATGGATGAGGAGGTGCATGGACAGATGGACAGNTGGACAGGTGGATGGGTACATGGGTGGATGGAGGAAGGGATGTTTGGGTAGATGAGTGGATGGAAGGAGAGAAGGATGGATGAACNTTCAAAACACCACAAACNCATANAGAGGACCTGTCTCAGGACATCAAGTCATTATCTTAAAAATCAGCTTTCTTGAATCACACATGGTTTTAGAATGGCTTGGTTGGGATGAGCAGGTTGAGAAACCAGGGTGTCATCTAATGCCAGAGGCCCCACGCAAGCTGTTATCTCTGTGGAATTGCTGGAGGTGGCTGGAAGGTAGGTGGGGTTCTGGCAGAGGTAGGGCTCTAGGGAGACTGCTGTAGCTTCAGTAAGATTGTATCTTGGGATGCCTGAGGCAGTGAGGCTGGGTGGGGTGGGAACAAGCTGAAGTTGGTGGCTTGGGCTCCTATCTATAGACAATCTAACTTGATGGGGCACGTCATAGTCTGTGTGAGCAAGAAATAATAATGGTCCTATCTCTCCCAGCCGTGACTTCCTGGTTCTNCCTGGGGTCATGCCTGTCGTTTGGATCAATCTTTTTTTGTCATCTGACCCCTGAAAGGGTAAATTAAAATCATTTAACAAGGNCTAGCATATGCTTTTCTGGCACAAGTCATTTCTCACCTCATAAACTACAAATTCTTAACCACTCCCCAGCCCCTGCCTGCCTTTCCTATATCACTCCTAGCACATCTCTTTCCTGGCCCCCTCCTCACAACTCTCTGGTTCCTTGCACACACCATTATCTCCCTCAATTTAAGACTTTGCTCAAGCCCTTCCACCCCTTCAACTCTCAGACCAATGTCACTCCCCCTAGAAGTGCTGGCCGGACCCTCTATATCAAGNCCGAGTCATTCTCTGTCCATCNAACTGCCTTACTTATTTATCTAGGGACAGGATCTCTATCCCNGNCTGGCCCCAGGCTCCTTAGGTAGCCAAGGACGACCACTCCCCGGGCGCTGGGGTTACAGGCATGCACCATATCCAGTTTATGCGGTGCTGGGATGCAACGCAGGACCCTCTGACCTACACCCTTAAGCCTGCTTTGTTTTCTTCACTCACAAGCCAGCTCTGAAACTATTAATTTGGGTGTTGTGCTGCNTGGAGTCCCGCCTAGACTGTTGGCTCCAGGACAGGGACTTGGCTACGTGGTCACTGCATCCTCGCTGCCCAGCACAGTGAGCAGCAGCAGCGCAGAGTAGGGGCCTTGAATATTCAGTGTGGGCGAAGTAGCAGGCTCTCCATGGCGAGCGATTTGGGGTGCACCGAGCTCTGGGTTTTAGGGCACAGCAGCGAGGTTGGATTGTGGCTGAGGTGAACCCGGGTGCTGCTACCGGAGGCGTGAACCTGGGACCTTTGGAGGACCCCGGATTTGGGAAACAAGGCCCCGCCAGGGGGTTGGACTGTAAGCGGGTCGGGACCAGAGCGACACCGGCCAGGACCCCAGGTTGGTGGCTGAGGTGACCAGTGACAGGCTGGCGGTGCAGTGCCTCACCTCACCTGGGCGCGGCTCACCTGGTGCCCGCCGCCCGCGCTTCCGCTAAGCCCCGCCCCCAGACCAATGGCAGTGCGACGGCGGGGGAGACGGGCTCCCATTGGTCAGGAGGGCGCGACAGGGGACGCCTATTGGCAGAGCCCCGGAGAGGCGGGGCCGAGTGCTCCATGGCTCCGGCCTGCGGGCGGCGCTCGGCGCTCGCTGAGAGGCGCGAGCGGAAGTGGCGACGCTGGCGTCCCGGGAGGCGGCGGGCGGCGACAGCCCGGGCGCGGACGCCCTCGGCGCGGGCTGGGGCATCACCAAGGGCCTCGACCCCGAAATGGCGCTGCTGGCCGAGCACCTGCTCAAGCCGCTGCCCGCGGACCGGCAGATCGAGACCGGGCCNTTCCTGGAGGCGGTGGCCCACCTGCCGCCCTTCTTCGGTGAGTCCCGGGCGCCGCCAGCCCTTCCCACCTGCCCAGATCTCTCTGCCCCTTCGCTCCCCTCAGATGCACCCCAGCCCTTCTCCACCAGCACTCCCTGTCCTCCATCGCCCCTGCAACATCCCTTACTCTTGCACCCCGGGACATGCTGCACCAACCCTCCGGCTCCCCGGAACCCCTTCATCTTCGGCTTCATTTTTCGTCCCTTTCAGAATGGTTCTCAGTTCTCCCCCACCCTTAAAAGGAATAAGCCCTCCCTTCCCCAGCCTCTCCCCACCCCAGATCAAAGACCACCCCCGCCTCCAAGGGCTTGAAGATGGAGCTGCAGAACTCAAGGGCGCTTTTTAGAGGAAGTCATGAAAAGATTTTCCTCCGTTTAGGAAAGGGGTCAGGAGAAGGGGAGTGGGTGGGTTGTGGGGGTGATGTCAGCAGCAGGGTGCTTAGCTCGAATCCCTCCCTCCCTCTGCCTTGGAAAGGAGAGAGTCCCTCCTCCATATGTCAAGTTGAAGAAGCTCTTAGCATGAGTCCCCACGCCAGTTTCAGACCCTCTTCCTCCCCTCCTCCAGCCTAGGCCTTGTTGGAAAGTGGAAGGAAAACCAATGCCATTTGCCTTGCCCTTTGCCTTGCAGTCCACAAACGGTGCAACCTGAGCCTTGCTTTCTTCTTTGTGGGGACGCTCCCAGTGCCCTACCCTGCTAGCTCATTTGGTGACTTTGCAGGCCGACACCAGCCCCCAGGGCAGAGTCCAGTTGAAACCCACACTTGGGCAGAGCCTTGAGGCTCCTTAGCCTGAGGAGATCTGGCGTCCACGTAGTGGCTTGCTTGGCTCCTGGAGATGCTTAGGACTCAGTGGGGGCAGTAGTTCCCACAGAGGGGGTGTGGCCATGTGGCCATGTAGATGTGGATACCAGTTTTCCTCTTGAGCCTCAGAGTTCCTGTCTGTGAAATGGAGGTGCTGGTCTAGGCTGGTTATGGGGGATAAATGAGGGCTTGTGAAGAGNAGATGTTTGCTGTGGAGAGGAAGCCATGNATGAAGCTCTTGAATCTAATTGTGGGCCCTTTCTATAGANGTCTAACAGGCAGTGTTAACCCTAACCCTGAATGCAGTTGTCTGTGAGAGGCTCCAACCTGGAGTGGCAACCTAAGAGCAGGGTCTTGGGCTTCCTCAGNGGCTGCTATTNCCCAGGTGTTCTGAGCATGACCTAGCTCATGTGATATCAAACCTATTGAGTGCNTGAGACCTGCTTGTCATCAGTATCTCAGCTGGAGATAAGATTGCATCTTTATGACCACATTATGTTTTTGGTTTTTTTTAAAAAATATATTTATGTATTTGTGTGTTTGCATGCCAGGCAGGGTCTGGAGGACAGTTCTCAGAAGTCAGTTCTTACTGGGAATCGAACTCAGGTCATCTGGCTTCACAGCAAGCTCCTTTACCTGTTAAGCNATCTCATCAACCCCAACTACACTGTGTTTTGTGTGTTTGCTTCCTGCTTGGCTGTCTGAGTAGTTCCTAGTTAGAGCTAGCCTGTCCTGGGTTCAGAATCTATGGGATCCGGTGGTTCTCAAGTGAGGGCAGTATTGTTCCTTAGTGGTGGATATCTGCTGGTGTGTGGAGACGGTTTTGTTCTTTGGAGTTGAAGGGGTGGTGGTGAATGCTACAGGGCACTCTCCAGGTGCTTCTAGACACCCTCAACACACAGTCCCAGCACATGGAATGCTAAAGCCCTGTCAGTGGCTCCACNGTGGTGATGGCATGGCTTCCCTGTCTTCACCGAGGTGGCATGTCATCTCTGCACTTGGGAGNACCCCTTGTGGGTATGAGCGTCTGGCTGGTTCGGGAGGAGATGGGAAGAGGCAGCTGGAACCAGGACAAAGGAGTGTCCTTCCCTCCCTGCTCCTGGCCTCAAAGGACCCTTGTCTTTGCTGCCATCCTGGGCTGTGGATGTCACAGCTGTGGACAGAAGCACCATTTAGACCGGCGCTTCAGTGGAGGTGGCCTATGAAGGGTTAACTGGCCTGGGTCACCCTAGAGCCATTTGTTGTTCACCAAAGAGGGTCATTCTTGGCACTTGTATAAAAGAAAACATTTCGAACGTGCTCTTCCTGGGTGGAGCTTTCTCCTGTGGACTCAGGTCTCAGGAGGGTTCTCCCACATTGGCCTAGGAGACCCACTGTCAGCTCTAAGGTGGGGTCCTGGTCTACATCTTTGGGGTGTCCCCAATTGCTTAGATGAACTGGGCACCGTATGTGTGGCCCTGGACTACAGCTGGTCTGGAGTAATGGCCACAAGGAGCCTCTCAGGCATTTTGAGAACAGGTTCTCAAATCAGCAACACCAAACGATGACTGTCATTTATTGAGCATTTACTAGATACTAAGGATCTAATATTGATTAATTGGTTCACTTTAACTCCTTCACAGACATTTATTTTGAAACCAGGGTCTTGTAGCTCAGGCTGGCCTTGAATTAACTGTGGAGCATGGACTGGCCAGTTTCCAAGCTGCTGGGGTTTTATAGGCATGGACCACCATACTCAGTTTCAGGAGCCTATTGTTTGTTTTGTTTTCTGCGCTAAGATTTCACTTTGTCCTAGAATTCACTGTGCAGCCCAGGCTGGTCTCAAAGACAGTTCTGCCTCAGCTTNCACATAGCTGGAATCACAAGTGTGAGCTACGCTCTTGGCATCTCACAGCCTTTTGAAGTAGGGTTTTTAAAGACCAACCTTCTACTATCACTATCAGAATATTTTCCTTCTAGACTTTTCTTTCTATATCTTTGAGAGAGAGAGAGAGAGAGAAATGTTCAACCTCATTTTCTTTCTAACTACATAGTGAGGCTGTCTTCTTATGTCACTTGTCATATCCATAGTGGCTTCTNCTACTTGAACATGGCCACAATTTAGTAATCCCCTCATGCTGGACACCCACATTGCTTCTTTCTTGTCACTCTGGTAGACAGTTCTGCTGCTGACATCTCCAGGTCTATTTCTCTGCATAGTTCTTTGGGTGTTTCTCAACTTTAGAAGAACTTTCTGGATCCAAGGGCAGGAAGGCTTTAGACCTGTTGGAACAACCACCTTAACTCCTCAGGGTGTGGCCTGGGACCATCGGCTGGGCTTGGTCAACACTGATTCTCTCTGCTCCTCTGGGTGTGGGCCCCATGTCAGCCTGCTCCCCTGGTTTACAGCATTGCCGTGGGGACTCACCCCACCTCTGTATCTCTCGCCTGAATTCTTCCACTCACGCAGGGCCTACCATGTCCACTTAAAGGCTGGTTCTTCACCCATCTTTTTCCTCCCCTCTGACCCAGTAATTGGATCTTCCNGACTGATCNGTTACAAGGCTGACCTGTGACTCCTGCTCTCTTATCTTTTAGGTCAGTTATGCAGCTGCCCTAGAGTCCAGGAGGCTTGAGTCCCTCCGTGGCTAGAAGCCTCAACGCTTCCCTATTGCCCTCTCCTGAAATCTCTGCTGCCAACTCTCTGAATGACTCCCAGGCCCACAGATGGCATTGTGCCACTGTCCCCAGAGTGTTCCCTGTGTCAGCCTTTCTCCTCACTCTGCATACCACTCCACTCACTCACCCACACACCTCCTTCCTTTTGTCTGGCTGGAGTCCACATGTCCTTAAGGAACNGGCTTAGCCATAACCCTACCCAGAAAGTCATTCCTCCTCCCTGTGGCTCCTAGAACCTATTGTATTCTTTCTGTGGTTCTGAATAACTTCGGTGCCCAGGACCCTGTGAGCTGCAACATTTGCTGAATGCATCCTTTTTTCTTTACTTAGTTTTTAGTATTTTGAGCCCCTTTGTAGCCCAGTCTGGCCTTGAATTTGTGACACCCCTGCCTCAGCCTCCAGAGTGCTGGCGTCACCAATCTACACCACACTTGGCTGCATGNAAGGGGTTTTAGGGGGTTGTTTGCTTGTTTGTTTTTTTTCATTCCCATCCTTCTAGGTTCTTACCAAAAATACTTGGCTTTTCTTTCCATATTAGAAGATGTGATTAAATCAGAAGCTGTAACTCTGCCCATCCTGCACNTGTGACAAGCATTACTAATCAGCCACACTTCTGTTTTCCCCTCTGAGCACAGATACGGCCTCAGCATATTTCTTAGAATGACCACTCTCTTGGTCAATTAAAGTTGGTCCATGAGGTGACACCTATGACAACCTATTGGTTGTCATTGTCTAAGGAAAAGTCCAGGATGGAGGAGTCTAGGGCCATGATTTTTGCCCCTCACTTCTTCAGGTTTTCATGCTGGGGATACATTGCTTTCATTTGTGACCTTAGCATAATTCCATCAGTGTCCTTGGGATCTGCAGGTGCCTGGCACTCAATAAATGTTCCTGAGTCTAAAAGGTGGTTCTCTTTTTCCTTTGATTTAGTGCGTGCTCCACTGGGGTGAGTGGCAGTGCTACTTTAGAATCTCAGGGTCCTCTGCTTCTTGCAGCCAAAGAAACTGAGGCCCGAAAAGTTATAAAACTTGCCAAGGTCACACAACCAGTGAGTCACCAGTCTATCCAGACCAGAATTCAGGCCTCTGGACTGCTTACACAGTGCTCCTGGCTTTCTGTTCAATAGAGGAGAAGACCTTCCTATGGAAACAGCCTGCTGGGCCCCTGCAGAAGTCCAGTAGCTTTGCTGGTATAATAGTGACTTTGCCATATGGCAGGTGGCCTGGGAGCTGCAGAGTAGATGCCCATGTGTCCCTCTAAGGGACCTCTGTCAACCACCTTCCTGCCACTCCGAGCCTGTGACTCCTGCTTCTTGCTGTACAAATTAGAATGACTGGAGTGTAGGAACCATTAGGCTTGGGGATGCGCAGGCCAAACACACGGGAAGTGCCTCCTGTACCCTGATCACTAGGACACTCCCCTGGTGCACCAAGCCCTTTTGGGGGGCTGAGGACCCCTGGCCACAGCCCTGCCATNTTTTACATGGCTGTTGAGNGGTGTTTGCATATTGACTCTTTTAAGATAGATGCAGTAGGACTGTGCTCCCCCTGCACTCCAGCAAGCTGGTGACAGTCCTAGTCGTGGAATGTTGAGAGCTGAGCTCTAGCCACAAAGCACGGGACATAGACTGTGCTGGTGTTGGGGGCACTTGGAAGAAGAAACAGTACCCCGAGGGGACACAGAGCCAAAGAGACACTTCCTGTCCTGGTTTGTTCAGCTTTGAAAGTCCTGCAGTGGCGTGGCATCAGGGAGACATTGGCAAATGTGTAGTGAGTGCGGCATGGTGAGCCTTGCCCAGTGCTGGTACTCCTGGCTCAGTGAGTACCCTGGGAGAGGACTGTTGCCAGTCCATAGGATGGCTGCCTTTGAGGTGCAGAGGGGAGCAGTGACTTTGAATCCAACTAGTTTCCTCCTGTACCTGTGCCCTGAACACCTGGGACAAGTGAGTGGAAAGAAACATGGACGACATTCTCGTCCAGCTGAGCCCCATTGGGTTCGAATTCTGTTGGTGTCTGGATAGAAGCATACAGTCTATGTCCGTGCACTTGTCATCTGAAACCCCCNGGAGGTGACCTCACAAGGTGATGATGGTGCTTGATACCTAGAGTCACCCCACCTTTGCATGGGTGAGAGAGGCTNCCGGAGTGCACGCAGTACAGCCCTGGGGAAACNGCTCTGCCACAGAGAAGACATTCCTGAGCCTTGGTGACTGACTGCCAGGGCCCAGAGCCAACTGTTGGCTGCTTCAGTCTGAAAATCACTCCAGTGCAGCTGAGAGCCATGTGGTGTAGCTCTGGGCCCCTGGTGTCATCCACTTGCTCACCCTGGCCTCCTGAGATGGCTCATCGGTCTTTCTCTGTTCAGGACATCTGGTTCTGAGGTCCAGGCCTGGAGCCTGGCCTCTGTTAGTGTGAGAGCAGAAGAGAAAAAGAAATAACCAAGTGTGTGTCTGAACTTACAGACATGGGCAACTCCTCACCTGATCTGCAGAGGGATGAGGCCCAGTGCTGGGAATCTGTTAGGGGCCGAAGTCAGGCCCTCCTGTGACCTGATCCCCGGCAACACTCCTGGCAGAGCATAGGTGGCTAGGCAATGTCAAAATGGAAGATCTCCTGGCCCAGGACCTTGTGAAACACATGTATGCCCCCATCACAGCTCGCCTGACCTCCTTTAAGATGGCTCTCAGGGGCAAGCTTGAGAGTGGGTGGAAACTCATTTCTAACCCTTATAAAGGGTTAGAAATGTCTAACAGTGTCTGTTGCCACATAGTGACCACTCCTTGGAAATAAGCGTTCAGGGATTGAGTTAGGTGTGTCTCATCAAAAGCTGAGTGCATTCTGGTTCTTCATGTGATTACTTATTTTCCTTATGAAGGAAATAAGANACAAGGGAATTGTGGCGTTTCTTAAAGAGGACCTTGAGGCGGATGCAGCCCTGGGACAGGGCAGCCAGCCCTGCATCTTCAGGGACANCTGTGCTCTGTGGGAAGTCCTCTTCTAGAGGATTGTGTCGCTGTGTGGCTAGGGAGGGGAAGCTGGATGTGACATGTGACAGTGTCAGAGCTTGTAGGGTGGAAGAGCGGGCTCTGGTCTTAGGTTTCATTGTTTCTGTTTTTAAAATGGCTTTGTGAGTCTCCCTGCTTCTGTTACATTTTTACTCAGTCCCTTTCCCTGTATTGTTACAATGTAGCTAAGCTTTCTAAGCTCTTTTCAGGGACCATCAGACTCCTGCTTGGGCCCGCCCCNGGACGTCAGCTTCCCCTGGCTCCTTCCCTAGTATTCTATATGCTGTTGCTCCAAGGACATCCCTTTACTCCTACCCAAGCCTGCTTTGTAACACTCTGGAAGTCATGCCTGGGTGATTTCTGTTGGCTTTTCCTCTTCAGTTGGTNAGTGTTTCTTCTTCCCTCCCTTCCCTTCTCTGATTTCTTCTTTAGTCCTTCCCATGTTGTGCATGCTAGGCACACGCTCCACCATAGATCCAGTCTCCGGCTTTCCGAACAACCAGAATCATTATTTTCTAGATTTCCTTTCTGGAAAGCCCTGCCTGTTGAGAAANATGATGCTATGATATGTAATAAGCATAACAAACAAACAAATAAATAGATTTTTTATTGAGGTGCCCTGCAGGAACTGTGCTGAGCCCTTCCTGAAGCCTCGAAGCCTCATAGCCTCCCTGTGAGATGGGAGTCACCATTACTCTTATTTTACTAACGAGGCAAGTGTAGCTCAGAGACATTAGCTAATTTCCCCCAGGTCACACAACAAGTCAGATTTCCCCAACTGTACTTGCAACTCAAGACTGGCTTTTTGGGGGGACAGGATCTCACTATATAGCCCTGGCTGGCTTGGAACTCACTATGTAGACCACCAGGAATAGCCTCAAACTCACAAAGATCCTCCTGCCTCTAGCTCTGCCTCCTGAGTGCAGAGAGACTAAAGGTGTGTGTCACTAAACCTGGCCTCAAGGCTGGCTGTCATTAAAGAGGGCCATTGTGGACAGACAGTGTGCAGACGCAGGGTGGCTTCTTAAAGGCTCCGGACTAGCTTTTTTTTTCCCTTTGTAGGCAGATAATGTAGAGCAGAGCCTGCCTTAGAATGTGGGTATCCTCCGTGTTCTTTCCTTCAGAATCGGCCTGTGACCTGAGCCTGGACACCCCTCCCCAATTAATAAAAGATTCATCTCCATCAGCTGTAATGTGAGCCACCTATTCTGATCTTGTAACTCGGGACCTGTAACATTAATCTTCTGGGAGTGTCTAACAGATTTTGTTATCTGGCTATGAAAAAAGGCATCCCCAGCAGAAACTCCCCCCACACAGTGTCTGTTGCCACATAGTGTCTGTTCCACTCCTTGGAAATAGGCGTTCAGGGATTGAGTTAGGTGTGTCTCATCAAAAGCTGAGTGCATCCTGGTTCTTCATGTGATTGCTCATTTACCTGTGACAGAGTCTGGCCATGCGGCTCAGGCTGGGCTTCAACCCTCCATCTTCCTGCCTTGGCCTCTGAGAACTGGGATAACATTTTGTTCTTAAATGAAAATGATTTCTGAGAGGAAGTGGAGGGGGCGTGTCAGGACATAGCTAATCTTTTACTTTGTTGCTCCAAATTGGGACAACAGGAACACCCTTTGTTGTGTTAGATAAAGCTGTATGCCTGTACTTCTAGCTACAAAGTAAGTTCAAGGCTAGCTTGCATACCTGAAATCTTAGAGAGAGAGAGAGAGAGAGAGAGAGAGAGAGAGAAAGAAACAGGGCTTGGGAAGAAGACCTGAGTTTAATTCCCAAAACCCATGTAAAATGCCAGGTGTGGTGGCTCATGCTTGTAATCCCAGCACTAGGGAGATAGGGACAGGTGGCTTCCTGGAGCTCACTGGCTGGCCAGTCTAGCTCACTTAACAAGCCACAGGCCAATGAGAGACCCTTACTGTCCCAAAAAAGATGGAGGATGGCACCCAAGGTTAACCTCGGACCTCCAAACGCCTGTGCACCCACATGAACGTACACGCAAATAGATAAGAAAACAGTAAAGACATTTGGAACACCTAGGATGGAAATTTCCAGATGTATCTTTTCTGGAGAGGGAGAGTAGGGGGCACTCAGTCTTACTACGTCACCCAGGCAGGCCCTGAACTGATATTTCCTGCCTCAAGCCTCCTAAGTGCCAAGGCTATGGGCAGGCACCACCATGTTGCAATGCNNNAACCCAGAGCCTTGCACATGCTTGGCAAGCACTGTCTGTGACGCCCAGCCACACCCCAGCTGGGCTGTGTACAATGACCTGTGTTCAACTGTGTTGAAGGAGGAAATGAGTGTTTCTGGGTGGCATGTAGTGACAAGCAAGCTGGCTGGTGGACAATTCTGCTTTCTGGGCAATGTCAGCCATCTGTGCAGTGGTGAAGACCCAGGCAGGAGCCCCTAGGTGGCCCCTGTCCCGGCACGGTTGTCCCAGAAGGCACACATGAATTCCTCTCCTGGCTCCCATTTCCTTTTGTGTTTTGGGTAGTTTTTTAAAAAGATGGAAGACATTCAATGTAGTGCCCGTCGGGAAGGTTTGAGGGAGCCTGTGACATCACCAGGCCACCCTGTTTAATTTTTATGATGATACAAATGGTTTGCTCTATGAAAGCAGGAACATTACTGTTCCATTTGTGAGTTGTTTTAATTTACGTGTATGTATGTCTGAATATGCTATATGTATAGGGGCATCAGATCCCCTGATACTGGAGTTACAGGAGGTTGTGAGCCACGTGATAGGGGTGCTGGGAACTGAACTCAGGTCCTCTGGAAGGGCAACAAATGCTGTTATCTGCTGACCATCTCTCAGCCCCTGTGCTACATTTTAATAAATGACATCTAGAATGGTTAAGCCAGTGGCTGATATAGTCATAAAATTTAAAATTACTTAGTTGATGGAAAGATCTCCCTTTTAGTTGTATTTTCTTCTTTATCACTGAGATGGAGTATCTTTTTATTTCATCTGTGAATTATTCAGAGAACTTTTTTCTTATTGTTCTCTAAATACTCTTTATATATTTGGGATAATAAACAGCCTTTATTTTCTCTGCTTTCTGCCCCACTTTGTTCATGGCCTCTTATAAGAAGCTCTTGGGTTTTGTAATCAGATTTATTGACCTTCTCTTATGCCTTCTGGGTTGAAGGGAAAAAAAGCCTTTATGAGAGACATTTCATCAGTGTTCTAAAACACTGCTTTCCCATGCAGCCTGCCTGTTGGGGCCGGTTGTGTGACAACAGGAGGTGGTGGCACTGTGGGCCTTCCTGTTTTTAAAGGCAGCTCCCTTCCTTCTGTGGGTTACAGGACAAACTGGAAAACCATCCAAGTGCCCTCTCCCTCCAGGCAGCAATTAAAGAAGTTAAAGAAGGCAAAACAAGTTTGAGGGAACTGCAAAACTAGTCAAACAAGGAAGGTGGTTTGTGGGCAGGCTGCATTCTGGGGGAGCGGTTAGGCCGATAGGCTGTGGGAACAGGTAACTGGGTGGGGCCAGCATGGGTTTAACTAGTAAGTCTACTGTGAGCGTGAGGATTCAAACCACGCTTTGGGGTCCCTGCCCCAGCACTGTTCTCTCTTTCAAACCACGCTTTGGGGTCCCTGCCCCAGCACTGTTCTCTCTGAATTCACACCAACAGATAAATTCTAGAAAGCTAACGTGGGTCACTTTGGCCCTGTTACCCACATCAGTGAGTCATTGGCTTCTCTACTGTCCTGTGCTCCCCACCCCCCCACCCCTCCCAGTATAAGCCATGGGAAGCAGACCCCAGCCCACCATACTTGGAGTTCTCTCTGGGCTGCAGGAAGTGAAGGGTTCATACTCAGAGTTCTTAAGTCACTTGTCAAAAACCATTTCAGAGTCACAATTCACACCTAGAGCCAGCTGGCTCCAAAGTGACTGGCAGCTTCCCCACTAACCACAGAGACTCAGCTTCTAGGTGCCACTGGCCTGTTTGGCTTACAGCACGGGGCACACCACCCCAGGCCTTTCCTGCCTATCCACCTGGGGTCACCCTGACCCCATACTCTCATTATTTTCTTACTGGGGTAGGGTCTCACTATGTAGCCCAAGCTGACCTAGAACTCATGACCTTCCTTCATCAGTCTCCAGCATGCTGGGGTGACAGGCCAGGCCACTCTCTTTCTTAAAGTCCCTCATGAAGCATTGATCCCTACCTCAGCATCTGCCTCCATCCACCGCACCCTTCCCCCACAGCAGAATGGGTGCCCTGGCCTGGGCAGCAGCCATCAGCCACACACACAATGACAGCTGCTGTGGGGACAGTGCCCGCTGACCACAGCGGCTTTGTGACCCTCGTCGAGCACTGTCAGGAGAATGGCAAACAATAAGCCTTTCTTCTGCCACCAGGGCGGGTGCTCAGCACCATCCCACGGCTGTGTCCTACATTAGCCTACGGCTGCCCACACTCTGTTATTCAGCCCAACTTCCCGGCATCTCCCTTTGAAGGTTGTGGTTGATGGTCACTCAACACCTGCTATGTTCTCAACCCGTATCTCCCCTCACAGCAGCCCTGCCCTGCACGGGGGTCCTAGTCTCACTTTACAGGAAGAAAAACTGAAACCCAAGTTCCTTCACAGACCCTCTGCCATCTTGGATGGGTGCTTAAAACTTACACCTGGGGCGGGTCATCCAAACTGTGCTAAAGAGTGTATACAAAGGGGAAGGNGGGCAAAGTGCTTGCTGTGCCATCGTGAGGCTGAATTTGGATGCCTGTTACCCAGGGGGGCAAAACAACACCTGGACTGTCTGTACGGAGGTGGGGAGGGCTGTGAAGACAAGAGAATCCCTGGAGCTTGATGCCTGTCCAGTAAGTGAGCGCTGAGTTCAGTGAGAGGCAAGGAGAGTGATTAGGAAAGACACCACTGTTGGCCTCTGGCCCTCACATGCATATGCACAGAAGTGTGGGAGAAGTGTGTGACTACCAGGGAAGTCACCACAGAGATGGGCTCAGTACTACCAGGAGCCTCCTGTGACTCTGAGAAGTAGGGCTTACAGCCTGCAAGCACCAGGGGGAGCAACTTAGGCTCCATGAGGGACTTCAGTGGGCCAGATGTGGTGCACACACCTGTCATCCCAGCGTTTGGAGGCTGAGGCAGGAGGACCATAGGCTAACACAACACAATCTCTCTGAAAGAAAAAAAGTGAAACGCAGAGTGTACAGTGGGGTTTGCACTCTGCAGAGGTTCGGAGAGATTTGCTAGGTTGTAAAGCCTGACTCTAGAGCTAGGAAGTCACAGACTGATCAACACCCCTTTCCCAGTGTTTGCCCCACACTGGGCACCCTGCTATGAAGGTGTGAAGTATTTTTCTTTTAAATTGATTTTCGCATTTATTTGTATGAGCAGGCATGTTGTGAGCCATGGCACCTGAGTGAGGGTCAAAGGACAACTTATGGAAATGTGTTTTTGTCCTTCTACCATGTGGGTACCAGGGATTGAACTCTGCTTACCAGGCTTGGCACTGGGGTCACCACTGAGCCATCTCTCTGGCCCTTACTTTAATTTTTTGGTGAAGAGAGTCATACCCAGGACCTCACGCATGCTAGGGAGAGGCTAGCCTCCACTGCACTGAGCTGTACCCCCAGCCNAGATGCATCACTGCTTCTTGTTTTCTTTCCAGAGACTCTACCTTGTAGCCCAGGCTGGCCTCAAACTCTCCATGTCCCTGCCTCTGCCTCCTAAGTGTGGGGATTACAGGTGCCTACCACAGGCCTGGTTGGTGCGTCTTAAATCTTAATTTCTGATCCCTGTGCCAACCCTACTAAGTGCTCAGCGCCCCAGCTGACAATGGGAGGAAACAGACATGCAGTCTGGGAGACTTGCACCAGGGAGGGCTGTCGGGCCGATCTCACTACCACCCATCTGGTTCCTCATCCGTGGTCCCACTGTGTCTGGGGAGTGTCCCACAGGTGCTTCCAACTCACACCTCTTCATGTCAGTGAAAGTGTATTCTAGATGACCAGCCACGCCTGCTGGTCACCTTCACTGGCATTTGACCTGTAGAAGTTCTTCCCCTGCGGTCATTCAGGAAGTCCTTAAGCCCTTGTCTGCCTCCAGGGCAGTGGTATCTCCCTTCTGTGGGTGCAGCACCTGCTTCTGGCCCACTATGGTGTCCTTGTGTCCTTGACTCTGAGTCAGACGTAGTAAGCCCAATTCTCAGCAGGGAGAAGGCGAGTGACAGGTGAGCACAGAAGCTTTGCTCAGGCTTCGAGAGTGAGGCCAGTACTTGAACGTGATCCCAAAGGCCTCATTCCTCCTCTATGAGTAGCTGTGGCTGGTATGGCATTCTAGCTACGGTGACATCCTGCCAGGAGGAGCAAAGCGAAGGGGGCGGGGCAGGAGTGCAATTCACATCCCACGTGGAGCCTGGCGTTCCAAGCACTCATGGCCCTGTGGTTCCTGGTCTGCCTGTTATCTGCTCAAAGGTGTCACTGCTTGTACCGCGCCCCATTCTACTGGGACCTGCCAAGAAAGGTTCCCACCTCCACATGGGAACACTAGCTCCAGGGAGGACAGACCGTGTGTCTGTGGCCGCTCATCACTCACCTGTCCTGTTCACAAGATGGGAAACTTGAAGCTCAGATGAAGGGCAGTGCCCAAGCCTACCCTGCCAGGGTGAGAGGGGCACAAGCCAAGTCCAAGGTCACGTGGTTAGCAGCTGGACAATGCAGACGGAATACTCCAGAGAGTTCTCTTGGATCATGCNGTGCTGGGGAGAGCAACTCCAGCAGCCTCAGAGGCCCTGACCAGTTCTGGGTTAACAACCCACTCTCTTCCAGAGCCCAGCACTCCCTGAATTCACTTGGCCATGGGGCCTCCCAAACACCTATAAATATTTCTTCCTGACCCTTACNCACATAAGACGGTCTTCCATGTCCAGTGACAGTTCTGAATGCCATCTTGGTTTGGAATCTAAATCTCTCTTCTCATTCTGTTTCCAGATTGCCTCGGGTCCCCAGTGTTCACACCCATCAAGGCGGACATAAGCGGGAACATCACGGTAAGTACACCATCAGGTGCCTGAAACCACCCCAGCCCTGTTCCCAGCCTGAGGTCAGGGAAGAGGGCAGAGATGCATGGAGTCCCAGCCCCTCCTCCTCAGGGCCAAGGTTCTCCGTGCCTCCTTGCAAGCACGCAGTCCAGGATCGGCCGTACTCTGCCACCCCCTCCACCAAACAAGGACTCCGGAGATGGGGAAATGGTTCAAACATGCATGCCTGAGTTAGGACCCCCAAACCCACAGAAAAATATTACTGGGCAGCACAAAAATAACCCCAGTGCTGGAGGAGTGGAGAGAGGTGGGTCCCTGATGGTCATTGGCCAGCCAGTGAGAGGCCGTGTCTTAAAAAAAATAAAGGTGAAGGGCTGGCGAGATGGCTCAGTGGTCAGGGGTGCTTGCTGCTCTGTCAGAGGCCTGGAGTTTGGTTCCAGCACTCACACTGGGCAACTCTCAAGTGCCTGTAACTCCATTTCCAGAGATCTAGTGTCCTCTTCTGGCCTCCATTGGTACACACACACACACACACACACACACTCCAGTTAAACATCATCATGCAGGCAATCCTGTAATCCTAGCACGTAGGCTGAGGCCTGAGGATCCATGCTAGCCTGGGCTATCTAGTCAGGCCAACCACCGCCAAGAAAAGAACAAAAAAATCAAGTCCATGGTCAGCTTGACTCTTCCATGCTGGGTGCTTCTGCAGAGAGGCACACTGAGGGCAGCACGGGGCTTGGGATCCGCTGCGTGGTCTCATTTCTCCAACCCAGAGAACTTTGAGTCTGGTCTTGCTATTACTGTCTTCATAGAGATGAGGAGCTTGAAGCTTAGGGTGGTTGATGGTTCACTTAAGGTCACACAGCAGGAAAGTGACAGGTGGGGTTCAGACTCAGCTAGAGTCTCGACAAACTGATCTGGCACCAGTTCAGGGGCTGTTCTGTCGGGATAGCTTTGAACCCTTTTGCCTGTGTCCATTCTTCTTCACTGTGGGACTTCAGGTCTCTGATGTCTGTGACAGGGTCAATAGCAGTGGGAAGACATGGCTTCTGGACCCAGTCAGGCTAGGGCCCACTCCCTGTCCCAAATCTGTGGCTCTTGACACACTACCCCTGAGCCTCAGTGTCCTAATCCATTGATTGGGTTCTGAGTGCAGTGTCAGGGTCACCAAAAGGACCGTGTGAGGCACTTGAAGCATTTCAGGGACCCAGGCTTCTGGGTGGCACCAGTACCCATGAGCAGGCGGGTAGCAGCACCCATAGGATGGGACACTCTGCTCAGTGTGCGGAAGCTGTCTGCGGGGCAGTCTGTGATGGGAGAACATCTGTGCTCTATTCCAGAAAATCAAAGCAGTGTACGACACTGACCCAGCCAAGTTCAGGACCCTGCAGAACATCCTGGAAGTGGAGAAGGGGATGTATGGAGCAGAGTGGCCCAAAGTGGGAGCCACGTTGGCACTGCTGTGGCTGAAAAGGTGATGGTCTCGGGCTGAGGAGTAGGGGGCATGGGGCATGGCTGGGCCATGTTGGGCGAAGGGTGCTAACACTGCCATTTAATAGCTACAAGAAACTCCCCAAGGCTGCCAGATTCATGGTGGCACTTCCTGTTCTAGCCCCAGAGANGGCAGGGGAAGTGCATTTTNCAGCCTCAGTCTCCTCCGTTCTTTATGCACCTGATAAGTCTCAGATGCTGTGAGTCAGGTGTGGCATCTCCCCATCTCATGGAGGAGGCCACAGGAGCATCTGGAGGCCAGGTCACAGTCCAGGTCATCTGAGCAGTGGTACAGGTGGTGTACTGCACAGACGTCGCCACATCGTGCACAGGTGGATTTGTGTATTATGACTCTCTTGACAGAAATACAGTAGGAGGGCTCTTGAGTTTGCACAGGTGTGTCCCTGCTTTGAATCTTGTCAGTGGTCTAGGAGCTCCAGAATCCTCTAGCTGTGGGATTCCAGCAGCTGCTAAGAAGCCAGACCCTTGCCCTGCCCTCCAGTACTTCCCACTGTTGACATCTCAGGGCTCTGGGCCGGGGACCTAGGAGGACAGCTTGTCCCCTGAAGCCCATCTCCCAGCCCCCAACACATGCTTCTCTGGTGAACCAGACATGGGGAAGTTGGCTTCCCAGAAGCGGGCCTGGGTGGTCACCAGGGTTTGGTTGCTCTGGAGCTGGTCCAGGCACACTGCCTGACCTTGTCAGCAGGCCTTGAAGGCTAGGACTGAGGAACATCCTCAGTCCATTTACCCAGCAGTAGCAAGGCAGGTGATGTCACTCTCCATAGCTAAGTCACCTGTGGGCCTGTGAGTGACCAGGAAGGCGGTGCTGGCTCTGGAGCCTAACACAGATAAAGTATGATGGGTACCTGTCATATGAAGAAGCTTCCAGCCAGGACAAGCTGGGACAGAGCCCTGCTCTTAGTACCCTGCTCCAGAAGCCCTCACCCGGGCCACCCTCAACCCCCTGCAGGAAGGGAGCAGAGGCATTTGTTTGGGATCCAGTTGGGTTGTGTAAGGGGTAGAGACGGCAGGAGGCTGGTGAGCGGCTGAAAGGGCACTTGGCTGTGGAGTGGCTGATGGTGCCCAGTTTGGCCCCATGTGTTTGAAGGGAGGATACAGGGCCCCATGTGCATTACACTTTTGTGGCCATGGCAGAATGAGCCAGAAGGAGAGGAAGGGTTCCTTTTAGCCCATGGTCTCTGAGGGCTCAGGCCTTGGTCAGCTTCACTGATTCTAGGCCCAATGTGAGGCAAGACATCCTACTAACAGCACTCTACCGAAGAAGCCACTCACCTCATGACTGACAGGAAACAGGAAGTCGCTAGGGACTCACTTCCTCCAGCTAGACCCCACCTCCCAGAGCAACACCTAAGCCTTCAGCATAGGAGCCTCTGGGAATTTTCCTGTTGTCTTAACTGCACCACAGGGCTGGCAGGGACTTGTGGTGATATATTGTGTACCCTAATAAATTTGCCTGAAGATTAGAGAACCAAACAAGCCACTAGATTAAACATAGGAAGCAGGCAGTGGTGGCACACACCTTTAATCCCAGCACTTGGGAGTCACACACCTTTAATCCCAGCACTTGGGAGTCACACACCTTTAATCCCAGCACTTGGGAGTCACACACCTTTAATCCCAGCACTTGAGATCTCATGCTTTTGCTTGGGAAGCACACAACGCCTTTAATCCCAGGAAGTGATGGCTGGAGAGAGGAAGGTATATAAGGCACGAGGGGACAGGAACTAGAGGCTTTTTCAGGCTGAGGCGTCCTAGAGGTAAAATGTGGCTTGTTCCTTTGTCTCTCTGATCTTCAGTCAAAGTTTATTAGGATACACAATATATCACCACAGCGACTGCTTTCTGTTCAGGTTTCTTGCTGTGCCCCATGAAGCATCTTAGGTAGGGTCACTGTGCGATAGAGGCAAACAGCCTGGGAGGCAGTGTGCCTGACTATCTCTGGCCTTTGAGCCCTCCAAGGGTCACAATGGTTTCATCCTTTATGCCATGAGAGGCCGCAAAGACCCAGAATAGGCTCTGCTTAAAGGCGCCCTGCACCAGAGCTGGGTCGTCCATTGCTCAGAAGTCACCTAGGGGAGATACTCCCCTGTACGTGCACTGTTACGGGCCATGGTCCTAAATGACTGTCCCCTTGGACACAGGGGCCTGCGCTTCATCCAGGTGTTCCTGCAGAGTATCTGTGACGGGGAACGGGATGAGAACCACCCCAACCTCATCCGCGTAAATGCCAACAAGGCCTATGAGATGGCCCTGAAGAAGTACCACGGCTGGCTAGTGCAGAAGATCTTCAAGGTGAGCCCCCAGGGGACAAGGAGACTCAGGTTCCTTCCCACTGCCCTGCTTATCCCAGGGAAGGCTCACCTGTGCCATGAGATGGAGCTGGTGCACTGAGACCCTCGTGCAACCACGCCAACCCTGTTTGTGACCGCAGGTGCTCCTTAGTGTCCCCGCGAGTCCCTCAGCCTGTTGGTTCCATGGCTGTGAGAAGAGACAGGTCTGCAGACTCTAGAACCACAGGGTGATGGTGGGCTGGCCTCATTGGCTTCCCTCTCACCCTGGGCTCTCACCCCAGGTACAGAGGGGAAGAAGGGCCCTGTCCCCAAGGAGATAGCTGCTGTAAAGACTGGTCCTCGGTTTACTGTGGCCTATGTTAGGGTGATACTGACCACAGCTCCTGGAAAGGGCTCTTGTGCCAGCCTGGGTAGCTGAGAGGCCCTAGGTTCATCAGGCTAGGAGGCTTAAGGAATAGCAAAAGGCCTCCCAAATGTTCCTGGCTATCCTGCCCCTCATGATGTCCTCATCACACTACCCCTCCTTCCCCAGGAAGCCCAGGCTCTGACAGAAAGGGTCCCAAGGCAGGCTGGGTCCAGGCAAAAAGAACAGGTCTTGAGGCAGGAAGTATGACCACCTCTGGGCTTTCTACCTGGGCATGGCTAGGGTCAGGGGTCATCTTGAGCAGCCCTCTCTCCCTGCAAGCACCCCTCAGGAATGACAGTATCCCACGTGCCACCCCCAGCTGCCTGCAAGTGCACCACTAGTGGGCACTGTTTCACACTCCGCCCTGTGACGATCTCAAAGTCGCATGGTTCAGCCTGGCCTTGGCTGGCAGCTGCAGACTCTTCCCAGGTCATAGAGCACAGGAGTTCTGAGCCAGCAACGCAGTCAGAACCCATCTCAGAAACAAATGTGGGCACCTGGGAGCCTGCCTCCCGGAGCCTCAGTGGCCTCATCTCTCACACCTCCAGATCTCTGCACAGTGTGCAGCACGAGCCTTAGGGTTCAGGGCCCCAAAGCAATTACTGTCTTCATCATGTGTGTGTGACCCCTTCACCCCACAATTCATCATGTGTGACCCCTTCACCCCACAAACCAGGGTCTGGATGTTTTATTTGGCTGTGTCTTTGTCCTCTAAGGTTCTATGAATTTCTGGTTCTCTGCCTTTTGAAGTATTGAAGCAACCCCCAAATTTAGCCAAGGACAGAAAGATGTGTGCCTGGTGCTGCACTGGGCGTCTATGTGCCCCATGCTATGTGGAGTGCTTCACACAACCTCCCTAATCATTTTGTTGTGTGGTTTTATGTATATGAGAGACAGGGTCTCACTATGTAGCCCTGGCTGACCTAGAACTCACTCTATAGACCAGGCTGGCCTCAAACTCACAGAGATCCACCGGCCTCTGCCTCCCAAGTGCTGAGGCTAAAAGTGTGTGCCACCTTGCCTGGCCATCCCTTCCCTCATCTTAACAAGCAACCAAATTGAATGGATGTAGCTAAGGAACTTATTTGAGGTACAAGCCACAGTCTGCACTCTGTCTGTCTATCTGTACCCCAAGCTGGTGTCCCTTACAAGGGAAGGGAACAAGCACTTTCCTTTTCTTTTCCCTTCCNTCATAAGCAGAGAGGCCCTCCCAGCACAGGTGTCAGGGACACATGCCCCCAGGTGCCCGATGTGCTAGCCTGGTCTTGCCCCACTAATGCTGCACCTGCCTTCTCTCTTCCCTCTCAAGGCAGCACTGTACGCAGCGCCCTACAAGTCTGACTTCCTGAAGGCACTCTCCAAGGGACAGAACGTGACGGAGGAGGAATGCCTGGAGAAGATCCGCCTCTTCCTGGTCAACTACACAGCCACCATCGACGCCATCTATGACATGTACACCAAGATGAACGCGGAGCTTGACTACACAGTGTAGGCNCCCGGACACACAGCCCCGAGTGGGAGCAAGCAACCCCGAATCACTGTGAATCAAGCTGGGGTCCCCCAGCTCANCTGCCAGGCCAGCCTGGGTCTGCAGGGGCAGCCTCAGCTTGTTAGAGGTCATTTGCTTTTGTTTTTGTTTTTTTGCCTATTCTAATGGAGCAATAAACACCTTCTCACTCCTGCCTTCCCAGCAGCCCAGGAAGCNCACACCTTCCCTCCAGTGTGGTCAAAACCAATTAACGTTGCTAACGATCAATTCCTAGGGTTTTCTGTCTTTTCCTCCTCTGCCCATCTTGGGGGAGACATACACCTCACCCAGCAAAGAAACCTGGTCCATCTGGCCCAAGGATATCTTAGATGTTTGGAGGACAAAGGAGTCTGATTGGAAGTTCAGCAGGGTCCCTACTGTGGTGTCTGTTTCAAAAAGAAGCTGGCGGAGCCCTCACATGGCTTGCACATCTGGCATTGCCAGCCCTGTTCTCTCTCTCNCCCTTTCTTTCACTCTGTCTTTTGTCAGACAGGTTTTTTTTTAAGCCGAAATGTACCAGCAAGCCTTTTCAAACGAGTGACTAGGCACACACAGGTGACCATACGTGACTGTATTTGCATTCTTCTGCATAATTATTTTCTTCAGGGATGGCTTTTCCAACCTAAGAAACTGCCTGTCATGGGAGCCCTCCAGCTGTGGAGACCCAAGAAACTGCCTTGCTGCCTTAACTGTCCTTCTGGCGCTAAAAAGAGCTATATTTTTTAAAGTATTGGGGTAAACAAACCCTGAAAGAATTGATGTGAGTTAAAGAAAAAAAAAACCCAATGAGGAACAATTGGTGATTTTTATGCAGAAATTAAATAATCCTTAATAAATAAATATATTTTGAAATCATATCTGGGTGCTTTTGTGGCTCTTGACTCTTTTATTATATTTTGTATCAGAGGCTACAATTGGGGAGTATCACAGTCGTTAACTTGGCACACCTGGGAAATGGGAACCTCAACTGAGGAATTGCCTCCTGAGAGGCCTGTGGTGCATTTTCTTGACTGCTAATTGATGCAAGAGGGCCCAGCCCACCTCAGGTGCTACCGTCCCCAGGCAGGAGGGTCTGCGCTGTGTAAGGGAGGAGTAAGCGTTGCTCTGTAGCCTCTGCTTCAGTTCCCACCTCCAGGTTCCTGCCTTGACTTCACTCTGTGATGGACTGTGATCTGTTAGCCAAATACATTCTTTATCCCCCAAGGTGCTTTTGGTCTGAGGTTTGGCCACAGGCACAGAAAGCAGACTAGAACAGGGACCTTTAAGCCAACCCTACAAGGACCTGTCTTCTGGCCTCTGATTTAAAAAATATAACTGGTGGCCACAGAAGAGACGCTAAGAGAGGTTTCACAGAAAAATCACGTATGTAACTCCTTTGGAAACACCAGGAGCCAGACATGGTGGCATGTGCCTGTAATTCTAGCACTTCAGAGGCTGAGGTTGGAGGATTGTGATTCCAGGCCAGCCTGGGCTACATAGCAAGATTGTTGAGCAAGAGAGGAGGGGGAAGAGAGAATCATGGTTCTTAATAGGAGCTGAAAAATGACCATTCCTTGGCTAGAGAGGAGAGAAGGGTGCGTTCTTCATTTGCCTCGATTCCCACCCAGCGCTCTGACCAAAGGCTGACCCTTTCTCTGATACTAGGGTTACAGGGAGAGAGAAATGCTTTTCTTGGCCTCTTTTCTCCAGACCGGACAGCCTTAGAGCACAGGGTAGGTCAGTGCCCAGAGAGGGTCAGGCTGTAGGTGAGATGCCACACTCCAGCATGCACGTTGAATCAACTTGCAAGAAAGTCAAGGTGTGGGCAGAAAGGGGACACCCCAGGGCACAGACACGGTGGCGTGACCTAGAGTGGGCTCAGGTGTGTGCATCACACAGTTACTATGGTTTTGGGGCTTCACCCTGGAAATCATGGGTCACCTCAAGAGGCTCGAGCCTCCAGATACCGGATTTGGAAGGCTGCCTCAGCTATGACAAGGGATGGAAACCTGAACCAAGTCACTCATTGTCTCCTACTTCATGATATGTTTTAATNTCACTGAAACTCAGAATGCCGCTGTTTTTCCTACGCTCTAATTGCTTCCAGAACTTGGGCTTTCTAGAAACACAACACTCTGCCAACAAAAAGAATTCCGAGTCTTCCTTCTAGCTCTGATGTATGACAGTGAGGTCAGGGGGCGCTTTCTTTTTGGAAGGGAGAGACTTGCCCAGGGCCAGCCTCCTTCACTCCAGGCACCTGCTNGGNTATTTTGAGCCCAGAGACAGGCTAGTTAGTTCATCCTTGTCATTGGGGCACTGAGTTCTGCCTGGGGCAGGGAGAGAAAGTAGACATATTGAGCACAGACTGTCTACCAGGCCCAGCCAAGGGGATTTAACACATTAGTTCATAGCCACCTGGGATGTCAGGAGCCTCACTTACCAGAGGAGAAAACAACCCCCCAAGGGACTCCCACCTGACTATATGCCCCGACAGTGAGTCCACGGTCCCGCAACTCCCAAATAACCCCTTACTGCCAATAAGCTCCAACAGCTCCNAGCNTGCCCTCGATCTGTTAGCTTGTTGAGTCATTCATTTAAAATGACTAGTCTCAAACTCATTCTACGCGTGCCTGCTACCGACGACAGACCAAAGCTCCCTCCACTCTTCCGGCCTCAGTTTCCTTATCTGTAANGCGGAGNTCTTACCAGGTTTAAGCATAAATCTTCCCGCAGTATCTACAACGCGACTGCAGCGGTTTGGAGCTGCTTAGCGAGGGTTATAACTGCACCCCCAAGTGGAGGGCNTGTGAGATGTGACCGAGTATAGAGCTTGTGCGACACCACGCCCATCCCCGCTGTTCCGGTACCGACAGATCCTAACTGGGCACCGTGCCCGCAGTTCCCGCAGATCCTGGTAGGTGGCGCTGTCGGCACGCGCTGCTGCTGGGGAGCCAGGGGTGGGGNCTTTCAGTGACCACGCCCACAATGGGCGGGTCCAGTCGGCTTCCGCGTTCTGGCTTGAGGAGTCCTCAAGTCCGGTCACTTTTACTGTTGCCGCTGCAGCGCTATCAGCACCTGACAGTTCTTGGATGCAAGTCCAGTGGCTCTTTCAGTCGGCCTCTCAGAGTTCCAGTGTTCCCACGTGTAGGAGACAGGATATCTCTGCTTTTCAGGATTATGTAAAGTACTGTGTGGAAATGCCCGACGCCAAAACAAACAAACAATAAACAAATAAAATAGGGCTGGAGAGATAGCTGCTCTTCCAAAAGACCCAGGTTCCATTCCCAGTACCACACTGAGGGTGACAACCGGCTGTAACTCCAGTTCAGGACAGACGCCCTCTTCTGATCTCTGTGGGCACTGCAATGCACGTGGTGCACGCATGTACAAGCAGGCAAAACCCTCATACAGTAAAATAATTGATTTTTAATTTAATAAAACGCCTGATGCAACAATCACCTTTGCTAATATTTTTTTNNTTTTTTTTTAAGATTTATTTATTATGTATACAGAAGAGGGCGCCAGATCTCATTACAGATGGTTGTGAGCCACCATGTGGTTGCTGGGAATTGAACTCAGGACCTCTGGAAGAACAGTCAGTGCTCTTAACCTCGGGGCCACCTCTCCAGCCCCAATATTTTTTATTTATTGTGATTCTGCCACCTGGCCAGAGCTCCTGAAGGGACAACCCATCCCCCACTTCTTGTTTTTTTAATTTTATTTTATGTGCATTGGTGTTTTGCCTGCAGGTGTGTCTGTGTGAGGTGTCAGACCTTGGAGTTACAGACAGTTGTTAGCTGCAAGTGGTTGCTGGGACTTGAACCCAGGTCCTCATGAAGAGCAGTCAGTGTCCTTAACCACTGAGCTATCTCTCCAGCCCCACCATTTCTTGTTCTTAACCACACAGCAGAGCCCATGCCAACATATCAATAAAGAACAGCTCAGGAGCTGGGTGTAGTGGTGTATATCTGTNATCCCAGCATTCGGGAGGCAGAGGCAGGCAGATCTCTAAGTTTGAGACCAGCCTGGTCTACATAGAGAGTTCCAGGCTAGCCAGAGTTGTATAGTGAGACTATNTCAAAACAAATAAACAGCCTAGAACATGTCCTGTAATCTGGACGCTATCCCTCCCTCTCCCCCGGTGTGTTGTGTGACTCTGGGGCCTCTGTTTTGTCATCTTTAAATGGGGGGGGGATTAGTTGTTTCAAGGCTCTGGGTCTGCAGTTCTGTTAATCTGCAATGGATACCTAAGCCTAAGACCAGCCTCTGGCTTGTCCTAGCTATGCAGTCACATCAGCCCTCTTGTCTGTGACCTGGGATGGGACCACACACACAGGGGCTCAGTGCAGCCTTGAGCTCTGGAGAAGGCTGACAATCGTGGCTACTTGGTGACTAGCCATAGATTATTCCTTGGTCTGAGATGATTGCCTGGAAGGCCGAGTCCTTCAGTTTCTGTTTACTGAGGACCTACTCTGTGCGAGACCCTGACAGGCTCAGAAAATCCTGCAACAAGGCACAAAGCGCCTGTCCCCAGGCACAGAGCAGAGGAGGAGAGTCATGAAGCTAGACAGTNAATGTCAGACAGGGCGGTATCGTGGGAATATCTGTGGAGTCCTGATTTAAACTGGGGGTTGGGTGAGCTCTCTGAAGGGGTGATATTAGAGCTGAAATCTGAGCAGGCTCTGGAGAGAGGCTGGTCATAGCTGGTGCAAAGGCCAGGGAGTAGGGAGGATGGGAGCATTCTGTCTTTCCTGGTCAGGCAAGTTCTACCACTGAGCCATGCCCCAGACAGGAGTTGGGACAAAGAGAGGCTAGGGAGCCAGAGGCAGACGGTCTAGGAAAGNTGTTCCTCTAGGTGCTGAGTTTAGCTAGGAGGGTTTGGGTTCTGTCCTCAGAACAGGGAACTGTCCTATCTACTCCTGAGAAGACAATGACAAGTTTACACTGTAAGCAGCTGTTNGCCAGATGCTCAAGGAGGCCCCTGTTATGGACTCCGGAAAGCAGCTGTGCCCTTCCTTGTCCTAATAAACGCCTGGCTCTTTTCTGCTGGCACAGATACGGGCACCTGCATCACCTGCCCTTGTGGCCAGACCTGATAGGGTGGTGGTGGTGTCTTCCAAGTCATGGTCCTGGGGATGGGACTATAGCTCAGATGGTAGAGCATTCAGCAAAGGCAGGTAAAGCCCCAGCATCGCCTAGACTGGATGTGGTGGCTGACACATGCCTATCCCAGACTCGGGAAGTGGTAGGTAGCAGGAGGATCAGAAGTTCAAGGTCACCCTCAGCTACATAGCAAATTCAAAGCAAGCCCGGAATACCTGCGACTTCGTCTCCAAAAAACCATCACAGTCCTCGCTCCAGACAGACTCATCCACATCCCACAGACCTTCATCCACACCAGCAGCCACTCAGGGGTCCCTGTTAAGAAGCCCTAATGTCCTCTCCCTCCTGTGCCATCTCTGAAGTGCCCCGGGNCAGCTGTAGCTAGGCCACACCCACAGGCTGCCAGGCCAGCTGCCCAAANGAATGGCATCACACCCAATGGCTAAGCCCTTCGAGTGGCTGTGCCCATAGTAACNGTCATCTGAGGAGACNGGCTTCCTCCCCACCTGGCCTCAGGTTTCTGCCCTAGGGAGAATTCCAGAAGAGCCTGATTGAAGCTGGGTCTTTGGCAGGGTGGAGTCTCAGGCTCTGGGAAGACAGCCAGGTCTTTTCAGGACCAAGGTATACAAACCAACTCATCGTCCTCAGCCTCCTTGAACCCTGTGTCTCCTTGGCTTCTGGGAAGAGATGGGGGTGTGACTTCATGGGGAGCTCATCTGACCCTGGCCTAGGCTGTGTGGCTCTGGGTAGATGTNTTTGCCTCTCTGGGTATATGCTTCCTCCCCTGTACCCACAAGGAGTTCAAGAGGACAAAGGTCTACACAGTACTTGGCACACAGCAAGTGCTACATAAATGCACATTTCCCAGTCCTAGTGTGAGTGAGTGTGTGTGAGTGTATAAATACATATGCCATATTTATATTGCTGAAAGGAAATAATTTATAACAACATTTAAAGGTTAAGCCAAGCTTAAATTTTCAGTTTAAAAACGAAGCAGAAATGTATGAGCTGGTTGCTGCCCCTAAAGGATTTCTTTAGGGGGCTGGGATGCAGCTCACTTGAAGCACTGGGTTCCGTTCCCTGCACCACTTAAAGCGGGCTTGATGGAAGGTCTGTAATCCTAGCATTTGGGAGGGTCAGAAGTTCAGAAGTTCAAGGTCATCCTCAGCTTCGTAGTGGATTTGAGGCCAGCCTGTGTTAGAAACTGCAAAAAANAAATAAATAAATAAAAATTCCTTTTGTAAATGAAATTGTAAGTTGTGTTTGTTTCAATGAGGTTGCACTGTTCATTTANATTTGGGGGTGACTGAGAAGCACTAATATGGCCAAACATGGTCACAGACATGCTGACCCTAAGTGAGCAACCCTCATTTGCTGCATTTAACATCCTTGTTTGAGGTGTCTTGAGGAAAACACATTATCTCTGTAGGCAACTCTGGTTTTATCAGTTGTGCCAAAGTTGACTCTAGTCACCAAGGAAAACAGGCTATGCAGCCAGTCAAGCCTTCTCCCCTTCTCATGGCTTCCTTATTTACCCTTCCTCCCTCCCTCCCTCCCTTCCCTCCCTC
>LZPO01057486.1:254461-268580 GCA_001675575.1 Neotoma lepida
GGGGCAGAAAGCAAGTCCCAGGACTCAGTGTGCAGAGGAGGGAATAGGGAACAGGAAGCAGTGGGTCGGTGTCTCACTCACACTTGCGCAGCTCCAGACTCTTGCTTGGACAGGCCAGGTGTTGGCCAGGTGGGTTCTGAGTCCTCTGCAGACAGGCCAGCATGGCTGAGCTGGGAGCCCCAGGCGGGGCACGTACTGCAGCAGAATCCCTGTGAAGAGAGAGACAAGGCACTGGTCACGGAGAGCTGCTCCAAGCAACCCTCTGCCCTCCCCAGCACCCCAAGGAACATCAGAGATTAGTTGCTGTTGAGTCCACTCTCTTTGTAGTCCAGGCTAGCCTACAGCATACTACAGTCCCCCAGGTAGTGGGATCAGGGGCATGTGGCACCATGTCTGCCTCTGGGCCAGATGTTCAGCCCAGACATTCCATCTCCCTCAGATGGGGAAACTGAAGCCTCCATAGGTGCTCCAGAGGCAGCACAGGAAAGGATCAGAGGTGGCCTTCCACCACAACATGGCCAGAACTCATGAGCCCCGGGTACACTTGGCTAGCTCAAGTGTGTGGGTCACCCCCAAATGTTTCAGATTCTTACCCCTCTACCAAGCTGTTCTTTGGCTGGTGGTAGACCCCAGCTCTCTCATAATCCCGTGATAGATCTGGCTCTAGCTTACAGGGAAGGGACCTATCTGGTCATCTTTGGGGTCCATAGAGGAGTAGCCAGGTAGGGCTAGTGGGTCTAGTGTCCCTGTTTACATAGTCACTGATGTGGCACCTGTTTGGGGTGTTCTCACAGTGCCCCTGGAGAAGAAGTGTCAGGATGGTGTCCTGGGGAGGAGGCCTGGGGTGCTCCACCCTGACTGTGCTCACCCCAAGTAGGAAGGGCAGGGCCAGAGTCACCCACAGTAGCCCTTAGATGGCACTTAGATGGGCCTCCCCACAGGCCATGATGTTATTCACCTACCTAAGCCAGACACCAGGGGTAGGGGGGCACAGGAAGCCCACATGTGTCCCCACAAAGGCCACCAGTACCCTGAGCACTGGGGTCAGGACAAGCCAGCCTTGGAGGCCACTGTGGAAGATGGGGGAGTCCCAGTGGGGTCCACCCTTTCTCTCTGCCACAGAGAGGGCTCAGCCTAGGTACCTTGAGGTGCTTGTATTCTTCCCATCACCATCCATCCCTGTCCCTGGCAGCTGGCCTGGGTTGCCTCTATCCTGAGCTGGTTGGAAAGGAGGAGGGGGGTGTTTGAGGGGAAGAGAGGGAAGGTATTTAATACTAAACAGGTGTCTGAAGCCCGGAATTCTGCTGCTTCTAATAATGAAGTATTCATGAGGAAAAGCCTTTTTTCACCACTTTCTTAGGATACTAATTTCACAACAAGCTCCTTGTTACAGCGCAATTATTCCAATCTTGTATTCCCCGAGACGGTGGCAGCCTCCCGTCTGTCCTGGCCTCTCGGTAAATGAAAGACAATCACGTAACCACCTTTCATTATGCTCTATTTTACTTTCAGCAGAGGTACCCGTGAGTAAAGATTTCCTCTGAAAGGGACTTTTATTCAGTTTCAAAACCAATTTTCTCCTATTACTGTCTATAAAAAAAGAAAAAGAAAAAGAAAAAGAAAGAAGAAAGAAGGAGGAAGTGGGGGATGGATGGATGTGAGGGAGGGTGGGATGCTCTCCCCCCCCCCCAGTCACCAGTCTTAACACAGCGAGGCAATAAAAGCAGCAATATCCACTTCTCGGCTTTGATTTCTGGTAATTTTAAAATATGCCATTACAATCAGGCAGAAATGACACAGCTTAAGGAGGGAGTGAAGTGGAGATTATTGCAGGATGGAAGTCCTTGACTGCAGAGGGTAGCGAGGCTCTTCAGGGACCTGGGATGGGAGCAGGTGGCAGAAACAGGCCTGNGGGGGGCCACCACCACCACATGCCACAGTCCGGCCTTGAGGCCAAAGTCCACCCCATTCAGACGAAGTATGCTGGGTTTCCACGCACACTGCAGGTGCTCACTTGTGCACACGCAATATACACCTTGTGTCACACACTCCATCACATGGGTGGGGTCCCTGAGACGTACATGTTGACAGTCCATGGGGACACTTGACTGNTACACACACAGGTGAGAGGCTAGTGGCACCTGCCTTGACCCCGCCCAATTCTCCCCACCCCCTCCATCACAGCATCTGTTTCCTGCCACCCTGATGCACAAAACCCGCCCACACCCTGCTCTTCACAGGTGATGCTGGACTGGAGGGGGCAGAACCTGGGGTCCCCAGGGGCTATATGTCCTCCACAAGCCAGGCGGCGCTTGGCTAGGAAGAGGGAGGTCAGAGCCTAGAACCTTGAGTCCCCCCAGTCCCTGTACTGGCTGCGTAGTGCTCTCTGACTTGTAAAGGCCACTTCATGATTCTTCTAGCCTCACCACCCCAGGCACATTGTTCTAGGGTCCTGACCCATTCCTTTACCAGGTGCAGGAGACCAGAGTCCCAGTCCCCCTCCAGGATGAGGGGATCCTAGTGAGCCATCCATCCTAGTACACTTGCAGCTAAAAAGGACAGGATGGGCTGCAGCTGTTGAATGCCTCCCAGGCCCTCTAGTCTCCAGAGCTAGGANGTCCAGGCAGTCTGGGGGCCCTGGGGGCCATCAGGCTGGGAGGAAATGGACGATGTCCAATTCCGGCTCCCCTCAGCTTCTTAGGGCAGTTCTGGCCGGTTTTCACCTCNGGAGAAACCAGGCTGACTGACCCATACATAGCCTTGGACATCAGCTTCACCTGCAGGTGGACAGGNGGCTTCACTGCTTCCTCAAGTCTCCCTGATCACTGTCCATTCTCCCCAAACCCTGTGTCCTGCTGTGGGGACTGGGGTGGGGTAGGTCTCAGATGAGCCAGGGACCACTCAAGCATTATGGGAAGTGAAATGCCCATCTCAAGTTCCCCAAAAGACTTTGGCCTTTAAACTTTTCCCAACACAACCAACTTCNTCTGCTGGCCCAGCTCTCCTNCAGCTGCCCAATCTCTCAAGGCTCCCCCGCCCCCCCACCAAGGCCCTCCTCCTGGCTAACTGCCTCATACCTCCAGACCACAGCACCTGCTGTGCCCTGGGCCCGTGGCACTGCCACCCAGCCATGTTAATTCACGGCCATTTCAGATGGCTTGGCTGGCCATCTGGGTGTCCCTCGCCACAGCCTTAATCACACCAAGTTTTAACTGCCAACTTCCTGTCTGTCTGTCTGTCTCTGCTAGACCNTGAGTTTCTATGAGGCNAGGGCCATGTCTTATTGGTTTCCATCTCCCCAGTGTCGGGCCAGGAATAATCATTTAGTAAATAGATGTTGGGGAGGTGGGTCCGCAGTTAAGAGTGTTTGTTGTTCTTAAAGAGGACTTGAGTTTGGTTTCCAGCACCCATGTCACTCCAGCTNCTGGAGGTACACCATGGCACACCTCACACAGACATACAAATAAAAATAAAGTAAAAATAAGGCATCCAGTGAATGGCTGCACTAAACACACTNGTTATTGTGAGATGAAAAGCCCAGAGACATCAAGGGTCCTGCACAAGGTCACACAGCAAGCTAGGAATAGGGCTGTAGTGGGCACCTAAAACACTCATGCCTTTCCTGTGATTTCTGGCCTGCCTTCTCCTTGCCCAGCCCACCCCATCTGCAGAGGGTGGGTCCCTCAACCGTCCAGCACAGAATCATCACCGTCCGGCCCAGCTGGGGACCATCTGGAGAGCCACACTGTCTGCAAATCGGACTGTTTGTAAGCTCAAGGCCTTTTGTGGCTTTGATAATAAAGGGGGGTGAGGGTGGGAGGGAAAATGTCGCAAGCTTCAATGATTAGAATGCTCTGGCACCATCCCTGACGTGGGGGCTGATAAGACGTCTTATCTGGGAGACACCCAAGGAAAAGGTCCCCTCCAGCAGATAACACCCCCAGCTGTCAGTGTGCCCTTTCATAGCTGGACTGTAGATAAGGTGCTGTGACAGGGGAGGGNAGGAGGAACTTTCTGAGCTGAGGAGAATTAAGTCTGATGCCCGAGTGGCAAACAATGAGCAGACGCTGTCTTTATTTTATTCAAAGAGTCGTTTTGGGGGTGGGAGGTTGGCNNTGCTACCTTTTGTCATCGATCCNTCTGTGTCTGGCTACAGGGGGCACCAGGGNGTCCCAAGAGGAGAACCTGGAACTAGCAAGGTGCTGGGTACTGAGGACAGCAGTTAGTGTTTGCATTTTGACTGTGCAAAAGCCCTCCGCATCCAGATCTGAGTGCATCCCGCCGTCCCTCAACCTAACTGGCATGGCAGCCTTGGCGAGAGGCTGGTTTTAGCTTCCTTTCACACAGTAGGAAATGGACACCATGTGTGTCTGGGTGTGGGTGTNGGCGGGGGCAATGTGTACAAGATCAGACAGATTTTTAATTAGCAGAGCCCACGGATGTCAGATCCTGAACCTCAGGCCACTATATGGCAAGTCNATCATAGTTGGGGGATTCCTAGAAGCCCCTGGCTTCAGTGAAGCCACCACCAAGGAAGAGCTGCAAGGTCCTGATTCTCCTCTGCGCCCACAATCCACTTGGATTCTACCCTGAGAGGGCCTGGGCAGAGAGGAGAGGCACGGAAAGAGGACAGAGGCTCCCTGGAGACCACCCACACATTCCATAACCATTCAACAGAACACAGCATGTGTGCCATGCAGCAGGTGGAACCCTGCCCTCCCCAACTCACTCACTCGGGCAGTAACACTTGAGAACACCTTTTGGGGGGCCACCCCTATGCCACATACGTAAGCATGACCTGTCACAAGGCCCCAGGATACCACTCACTCAGAACTGCCCTGCCTGGCTAAATCCAGTGTAAGCTGAAAGTAGATTGTCCCAGCCTCCTCTCCCTCAGTAGGGAAAAGATGNCCACCTGCCTCAAGGGGTAGGCAGCCTGTCCCTGGAGCGAGGCTGAATGTGGAGAAACACTTGGCCTCCAGGGAAGGTTGTGACTCCATGAAGGCCACAGCCTATTGTGCCGCTTCCAGCCTCCATCTTGGCCTTTATCTAGAACTGCCTAAGCAGATCTCTGCAGCTCTGATCAAGGCCAAATACAGGCTGCAGCCTGGAGAGGAAGGAGACCTAACAGGGTGAGGAGTTCAGAGAAGAAAGGCAGCCACAGGGAGCTACAGTGGCAGCAGCTAGGCAAGGGCTAGGCACTGAGGTCTGGAGTGACTCTGAGGGTGTATAGTACCCCTGAGTCNCTTTCCCTGCCTGAAACTTCATGGGAATTAGCCAGTCTGGACGTGGGAGCATTGTCACCCTTTGATTTTTCAGAACAATCCATAGCACCAGCTATATGTAAGACCCGAGGCTGCATCCTTGGCCCGTTGTCATACAAAAAGATGCAGTTCCTATCCCTGAAGGAGCCAGAACTCAGAGTGAAGAATCTGGGGAGCCCAGGGGTTCACACAGGCTCTGCTCCACCCTTGGCTGTCAGAGACGTCTCCCTTCTCCTCACATTGTCCTGACCACACAGCTGNCTCCGGAACACAGGAGGAGCCCTGCAGTGTTGAGAAGCCCAGACCCAGGAAGAAGAAGATGCGCCAAGTTGGTGACATTGAGGTCAAAGCCTGGCTGTGTGGCTCTGAGAGAGCACTACCCCCCTCTGCAAGTCACCACCTCAGAAAATGCCAGCCAGCCNATTGCAGAGAAGTGCCAAGAGTCCCCAGGCTGCACAGAACCCCATAGGGACCCCTCTCTGCCTCCCCCTCACCTTGCTATGTCTCCCTGCCTGACCCCCTTGACCTCCCCTGTCTTATTCTGGGTCTCTCTTCCCATCACTCTCTCTTTGAGGCAGCCAGAGCAGAAGCCCACCCCACCTCCTTCCTGCTGCTCCTCCCCCACCCCGGGTTCCCAGAGCCCAAGGCCTTCCAGGGGACCCTGTTAATAATTAAATGTTAATCTAAGAAGCAATTTGAGCTGCGGCTGGGCAGATCTGGTTAGAGATTACATTAGCATGGAGGAGGCCAGGGTAATTTTCTTTAACCCCTCTCTCGATCTCTCTAGCCGGGGAATCTTCAAGTCACAGGGTGGGCACTGCTGATTAAACAGGCCCAGGGCTGGGCTATGGATAAGGGGCCTGTAAAAAGTGATTATTTCCCGCTGCCAGTTGGGCTGGCACAAGAAGGGGATTTTCACTCTTAAGGGTGGGGTGGGGAGCATTGCCCCTTCAACAGGATCTTCATCTCCTGCCAGGATTACTATCCCCACCCCACAGGCCAGAGGCGCCTAAGATGCCCAGCTCCATCGGCTCTTGCCTAGCCCAACATGTCTNCAGTCTTTTCCTGCTCTTTCTAGCTTCGTGTCTGGGAAGGGCACTGGAGCCATTGGCACTGGGCCAAAGGGGGAAAACAAAAACCTAAGTGGCAATCTCAGAATCTGGATGCAGGCAGGGCACTTGGGTGGGCTTCTGTGCTGGCTGGTTTTATGTCAACGTGACACAAGCTAGAGTCACTTGGGGAGAGAGAATCTCAACTAAGCAAATGTCTCCANGAGACTAGCCTGGAGGCAAAGTTGGCAATGCATTTTCTTAATTACTGATTGAGTGGAAGGGCTTGGCCTATGGTGGGTGGGGCCACCCCTGGGCTGGTGGTCCTGAGGTGTATAACCAAGCAAGCTGAGCAAACCATGAGGGGCAAGCAAGTAACATTCCTCTGTGGGCTCTGCTTCTGTTCCTGCACCTACTTCCTTCAGCAACGGAGTGTGACCTGAGAGTTGTAAGATGAAATACACCTTTTCCTCCCCAAGGTGCTTTTGGTCACAGCCTCTTACTACAGCCATAGGAATACTAAGANGGCTTCTCCCGCCACAAGGCTCTCCCCAACACGCTGTGGACCCAGCTTCTGCACCTGCTGGTCCTTGTCAGTCCTTCCTTCTGGTAAAATATTCTTTTTGCTTGTTTGTTTTTCGAGACAGGGTTTCTCTGTGTAGCCACCACTGCCCAGCCAATGTTCTTTATGATGATTCTTGACCTTCACTTGAAGCCCAGATTCCATGGGGGCTTTGGGAATGTCCAGGATACATGACGCAGTGTGACAGGTGGCTCCTAATGTAGATCCCAAACCTTTCTGTGTGGGTGTGCCTGCACACAGTAGGTCCCCAGGAAAACATCTCCAGAGGGGAGAATGGGCAAGATGTGGGTCTTATCAAGTGTCTCACTGTGAGGCAGGGCAGGGGGCTGCAGGCTCGAGCCCTCCAGCACCACGGCCAGCTCCTAGAGCAAGGTCCCAGGAAAGGGGCAGGACCAACTCTGGGAGGGCGATGCCAGTAGCNGTGGGAACCAGCTGTGCCTGCCTTTCTCCAAACATGCCAACTTCTGGGAACAACATATGAAGACCCTACTGTGTGCCAGGTCCTGTGCTAACACTGAGCTGTCACGGGCCTGAGGAGGTAGGAAGCTCAGAGGGACAATAAGGCAGGAGAAAACAGGTGGTCACCATGAGGGGGTCATCCTACCCAGCCTGGGGGTGCCAAGAGGAAGGCCACCCAACAATCTCATAAGGTGACAGTACTGTGTCCTGAGCTTTGAGGCCAGGTGCTTGAGTTGTCCCTGAACTACGTCCATCACAGTTTCATGTCTGAACTTAATTTGAGCCTCACTCAGTTTCTTCATCAAACTCTTTTCCACAGACTGGCAAAATGACTGAGAGGGTAGAGGCAGTCACCATGCCCAACAATCTGAATTTGATCCTGGAAACCCACAGAAAAAAGTTCCTTGTGGTGGCAATTACCTGTAATCCCAGGACTCTTTTTGTTGGGCGGGGGGGAGGAAGATTCGAGACAAGGTTTTTTTTGTATAGCCCTGGCTGTCCTGAAACTCACTCTGTAGACCAGGATGGCCTTGAACTCACAGAGATCCACCTGCTTCTGTCTCCTGAGTACATGGAATAAAGGCATGCGCCACCACCGCCTGGTTAATCCGAGCACTCTTCTAGTGAGAAGGGAGATGGAGGCTTGAGGGACATCTTGGAAGCTCCTAGACCCNGATAAACCTGGGGTGTGCAGCAAAAACAAGGTGGAAGGCAAGAACAGACTCCCCGAAATTGTCCCCTGACCTCCACACATGTGCACATCCCCAGCCCTGGGTGNACGCACACGCGCACACAGAATATAATTTTTTTAAAATTCCTTTCCATAATTTGTATAGGTAGACACCAGGCCACCATGGGGGTGACCTCAAGTGAGAGCAATTGTAACATACTCAACAGCAAAGTAGCAAACAGTGGATAAGGAGGGTAGGATGATCCCTAGGGATGAACACGAANCACNGAGACCTTGGGAGGTCTCTGGCTGCTGCAGCACACACCTTGATGGCAGTAGAGGTAGGCACTGAAAGCGCCAATGTGTGTGAAGCCAGCCAGACCCTAACATCAGGAGGTCTGCTTCAAATGGACAAGAAGTATAAAATCAGGACAAGGAGAGACTCCTTGGGATGAGGGCTCACAAGGAAGGTTCAAAGGCACCCCCAGTGCAATGACAAGAGGAGCGGTCATGGCCACTGTCAGGACATAGCTGGTCCTCTCCCAGAGCCAAGGCTGTTCTCATGGAGTAGAGGAGTGGGGCTCTTCTAGTCAGAAGCAGGGGCTTGCGCTGATGGACCAGGTCCTAGCTAAGGAGACTTGCAGATCCCCTCGACAGTTCTGACCTTCTGAAGCACTCTCTTCTACAGTACCAGACCCCAAGGTGGGATGTGTGGGGTCCTTCTTGTTACATCCCAGCAAAGGTTGTGAGAGGCCAGGAGTTGATATGAACTGTGGGTGTCATGAGGGTATGGGCCTGGAAGAAAAGTCCTGGCCCAATAGTTCTGAAAGGAGGTTGTACATTTTAGAGGATCCCCAAAGAAATGTGGGACCAGGTGACCCCGAGTGTGAGGGGTCTCTGAAGAGGCAACATTGTATGCAAAGTTAAAGCTATGTAAAGTGGGAGAGCACCCCAAGTCCCTGAACCCACAGTTTAAGGTTAAGCCAGCCAGTGAGAAGGGGCAACAAGAGCTGGAGGGGGGTGTCTTTGTGTGTTCCCTGATGGCTCAGCATGTCACAGACATCACCACATTTAACCCACTCTACCATAGGTGCAATTGCTTTACACCCAAGGAAGCGGCATGGAAGGGGCTGGAGCAGGAATCCTAGGGGTTGGATGATGGAGAAAACAGAAAAGTTCCTGGGATGAGTGGGCCTTGGCCAGGGGACCCCGGGATTTATACAGAGCTGAGAGGAGGCAGGCTGGCTGGAATGGTCCTNACATGTTTGAAAGATGGAGAGACCAGTGGTGTAGGGGAGAAGCCACGTGGCACGTTTGAGGGTTTAAAAGTAGCAGGGGAGAAGCATCTGGGACTAGGATGAAGACATTGCCCCGTGGCAGCATCGATGCCAGGCTGGCAACATGAACGTGGGAGCTTGTGAGCCTCAGGGAGCCACATGTGTGGCCCAGTCTCCAGCTTTCAGCCTTCGCTATGGAGCCAGGGGTGTCTGACACCCCAATTCCTGAAAAGCTCCCACCCATGTCACCCAGTCACAGGGTACCACAGTTTCCAAAGAACCCAGCACAGGAGCTGGAGCACCTGCTTTAAATTTCAGCTCAGCTGGGAGGCTGTTTCCCTTGGTGTTTGTGGGAGGGAGGTGTATTTTTCTTCTTTGTGCTTTCCGGAGCTTAACGTTTCTGCCTCGGATGAGCGTCACTTGTGTTTTGTTAGTTTCCAGAATGTTAGGAAAGGGGTTTCAATCTCTGGCTGTTGGGAGACAGGAGGCTCAGGGTAAATCACTCATGGGACAGACAGCAGCTGATGGGGTGGAAGGGCTGGATAGTGGGGGCAGACAGATAGACAGAGAACCAGAAGCTCTGACACCAGGGGCAGAGAAAGCACTCAGCTTTCAGGAGCCAGTGCAAGTGCCAGCAGGTCCCAGCAGCGACCCTTCTGCCACAGACTTGGCTAAGCTGCCACACTGCTCTTCACCCTGAGGGTCCAGGCCAAGCTTTCCACCTACCACCCATCCCCCACCCCCTCTGACTTCCAGCATTTCTAATATCTTCCCCGGGACAGCCTACACCGCCCGTCCTCTTGTTAACTGCCTGGCCACACTGGCTTTCTTTCTGATCATCTAGACAGAGCTTTTACATTTCCGGTTTTGTCTCACAGCACAGCGCTGTCCAACAGCAAGCTCCATTTGTAAGTATAAATTCTCTATAGCCAAGAGGAAATAAATTTAGCAACGTACCCTGCTTAATCCAACAGGTTCACAGCTAGATCTTAAGACACTGACAAGGCATGTCATGGACCTTCCTGCACTAAGCCTTTGAAGCCTAGAGGAGACGGACTCCATAGCCACCTGTGGACAGCACCTGGCTACGCTGTCCCCAGCCTGTCCCTATCACCATGTTCTGCAAGTGGCAGTCCCCAGCCAGCCCACCTTTTTTTTTTTCCTGCCTCAGCTCCATCTTCTTCTCCACGAAGCCCTCCTTAGCCACCATCCACAGGGCCACAACCCCATCACCACCCTTCCTTAATGATGCCCTGTGGCACTCTCAGATCAATCTCTTGCTTCATGGTTACAGCTCTGTACTGCCAGAGCACAGACTCTACTACGTGCATGCTGGAGCACACAGTAGATATTTAAGNGGACGGAGGAGAGAATGAGTGTGTGAAGGAGTGGGCCAGGGACTCCTTGGCTGCCTACTTCATTTCACATTCTAGTGAGTGGTGAGAGGCAGGAGGCTAAGGTGTGCACGTGTGTGTATGTGCATGCATGCGGGGATGTGTGTGCACATGCATGCATGTCCACCCATATACATACTCCTCCCCACAACTGCTGAAGAGTGGAACCAAGGATGGGCCTCCTTTCAAAATCAGTCTGCATGGGAAAATGGCTGTGACAGCACAAAGCCAAGATTGAATCAGCCATGGGCCGACTGCCTAGTGACAGTTACAAATGATCTGATGTGGAAAAGACTGGATCAGATGTATGCAGAACAAGGGCCACCCGGCGCCTGCACATGCCAGACAACAGGCTGCTTGGGGGGCAGGTGGCTCCCCAGAGCCTGGGCTCAGCATGTGGCCCAGTAAACTCAGCAGAGCCTGCTCTTCCTAGGACCAGGCCCTGGATGTAGTCACGCCACACACTCTCCACTGAGCCTGCCTGCCCAGGTTGGCCACTGCTGCAAGGTGCATACTGGACACTTCTCAAATACTCTATACCCGGGCAGACCCTCCCTCAAATGGCACCAAGTGCTTAGCTCAGGGCATTGAGATGGTGGCTGCTTCTAGCATTCATCACACTTGTCATTTCCAAATATTGAAAGTAGAATGTTGCTTTTATAACAGGGGAGAGGTAGTTTACAGCCCAGCCCCTATATCTTTCCTCAGAACTTGAGGAGTAGGCTACCTGCCACCACTTGCAACTCTATGATGGCCTTTGGGACAGGTCTCTCCCCTGAAATGGGGGGGGGTGCTTCCAGACCCATGTTTTCAGTTATCTGATACAGAATGTCACCTCATTGAGACCCACCCACCCAAAGTGCTCTGTGAGGCTAGATCCAGAGAGGCTGTGTGGCTTCTGCAGGGGCGCCCAGCAGTGATCCAGTAGGGCCTCAAGCCAGGCAGGCAGGTGCTTAAAGTCCCTGCTGAATGCAGGAATGGGGGCTCTTATGCCCCAATTCTTGGGGGTTCTTTCCCATGTGGTTGGGCTGAGCCAGCTTACCTGGCTTTCGGGGTCTCACTCACCTCACCACATAGTTCATCACCTCAACCTGACAAACTCTGGCAGTGGGCCACAGAGGGCTGAACACACCCCTCAAGGCAGGTGGGGCAGGCAGAGGAGGAGGACTTCCTTCTGGGCTCACTGTCACCTATTCTTGGGGTTGAAAACCAAGTAGTGCCCCAACCTGAGTTACAGAGGCTGAAGGGCTGGGAAGCTCCTCAAGGAAGGAGCTTCCTCTAGTGGCAGCTAGGCAGAGGACCCATCCCTCAGGCCTCCCATACCCAGAAGGGCAAGCTACAGAGGCTGTGGAAGGAAAGGGATTCATCCAAGGTCACCTGGTAGGCCTGAACATGAACCCATGCCTACTGGACTCCAAAGCCACCAGAAGGCTGTGCTAAGGGAGCACTTGAGCCTGTAGGTACGTAGGCACTGGCCCCTACCGGGGTGGGCACTGGTCTACTTTCTCTGGCCACTGTCTTGGCCCTACTTAGTTGCCATGATGTAGGTCAAGAGGCTGATGCCAATGGGGCCATCTAAGGCCAGTGAACCTGCCCTCAAACCACCAGCACCATCATGGTGTCCTACTGACCCAATTTCCATATCCACCAAGCACCGCTCCCATCTGTCCTGGTAGGTTAGGCTCCAGGAAGCACAAAACAGCTCTTCAGCTAAAGTGCACACCCCAAACTGACTTCCAATCCAGCTCTGCCACTCCACTCACCACTTAGCCACGGAGTCCCTTGCTGCCTCAGTTTTCCCTTCTGAAATGTGGAATTAGAAACCATACCTGCGTCAGTGGCTGCAGTGAAGGCTAAGCTGGCTGACATGTGCTGAGGAGAGCACTCAAGTCACTGACTCTTGGCTCTCAGTGACTACAGAGATGAAGACTGTGGCGGAGTCAGGGATCTGTCCATGGTGGCCCTGAAGCAGGGCGGAGGCCGGGGACTCAGTCCAGCAGGTAGGCACTCCTTAACTCCCAGAGACAGGAGAGGGCTCCACAGAGCACATTCACCAAACCNTTTCAAAGCACCCACATGCGCCAGACTGCAAGACCCACAGAAGACAAGGCACATGCCAGCAACCTCAACCTCGGGCCCTGTGATTTCAGGGGAGCCAGGAGAGCACTGTGCAGGGCTGACAGCTTCCTGGAAAGGAGGGCACCTGGAGTCTGAATACTCCAGGGTCAGGGGAGCCCAGCAGGGGCTGGTGGACATAGTGAGCCAGGAGAACTCAAAACCACAGCAGATTGGGAAGCACCACAGGGGAAGGCACCAGGAGTGAAACTTCATCCCTGGTCTTCCACTCAATCCTCCTAACCTCACTGGAGCTGAGACTGTTACTATCCTGGTATTCTAGGAGAGACCGAGGCACAGTCACATGCTAGCCTTGAAATTGTAAATCCCCTGCCTCAACCTCCTGAGAGCCAGGGCTACAGCTCTTCCAGCCTAGACAAAGGGTCTCAAGTCCTTCCAAGCATGAGGAAGCATGGGGTAAGGGAGGCTATGTGGTTGATGTGCAAGGAAGGACACAGGCTAGAGACACCAGGGGTCCTCAGAGGTCAGGTGGAATCCTGACCCCTCACCTGCAGACAAGAGAGTGCCATGCTAAAGGCACTAGGATTCCCACTCAGTCTGGAATTCTCCCATTTGCCAGCTGTGGCGGGCTTGGGCAGGACCACTAATCTCTCCGTGCTCTGGTTCCCCCATCTCTAGAAAGGTGTTCATAACAGATCTACCTTACAGACCGGGGAGAAGGAATTTGGTACACAACAAATACTACTCATTTATTAAGAAAAAAAAATGTGAAGGGTTGTAGATATGGCTTAGTCGTTGAGCATTTGCCTAATGTGGGTTTGGGTTAAATCCCCAGCACTTTAAAGATAAAAGAAAGCTGGTAGCCTAAGGCCATGCCCAGCCAGTGTGGGGATGACGTGGTCACTGGGCCAGATCCTCTCTTGGTCCAGGTAGGTACCAGGAAGAAGGGTGGCGGCAGCGGCAAATCTCAGCCTTGCCAGGGCACATGCCAGCGTGAGCGTGTGTGTGCGCGCGCTTCTGTGTGTGTTGCTGCAGCAGCTTCTATGCAAACATGTTAATTTGTTTTCATTTTGTGTTTTTTTTCCTTCGCAGGATAATTGGGTGAGTTTGAAGTCTTGGCGAGGCTGCTGATTATAGCTGTTTGGGTGGTGCCCTCACGGGGCTTGGGCCCTGCCTCCTGCCTCTGGTAGAGCAGATGCAGTGGGGGTGTTTCCTGGGGGCGTTTGTGGGGACTTGGGGTGGGTTCTGCGGGCTGGAAGGCTGACCTGGGACCTCTGACATGCTCCCCGCCCAGACAACATGGCATCGCTGAAGCGTGCGCATCTGCCTGCGCACAGCTTCTTTGTG
>LZPO01057486.1:331522-347598 GCA_001675575.1 Neotoma lepida
GTGATAATACACTCTGACAAAAGCAACTGTGGTGGTTTGAATGAAATGTCCCCCTCAGTCTTGAGCATTTTAACACTTGGTCCCAGTGGCTGGGGCTGTTTGGGGAGGACTAGGAGGCGTGGCCTTGTTGGAGGAAGTATGTCACTGGAGGCGGGCTTTGAGAGTTTAAAGACTTGAGCCATTTCTAGCTCACTCTTTCTGCTTCATGCTGTCAGATTCAAGCCCTCAGCTTCCTGCCGCCAGGCCTTTGATCCACCCCTCAGCCTCCTGTTCCTATACCATGCCATTATGGACTCTACACCCTCTGGAACTGTAAGCTGAAATAACCTTTTTCTTCTGCAAGTTGCCTTGGTCATGGTGTTTTCTACAACAATAGAAAAGTAACTAATATAGCAATTTAAGGGAGAAAGGTTTCTTTTTTTCTGGCTCAGAGTTCAGGACACGCTCCATCCGGGCAGAGAAATCAGAAAATCAGGAACTTCAAGCAGGTGGTTACAATGTGTCCATTCTCAGAAAGCAGAGCACAATGAAATCAGAGAATCAGGACCTTGAAACAAGTGGTTACAATGTATCCACTCTCAGAAAACAAGTGGTTACAATGTATCCACTCTCAGAAAGCAGAGAGCAATAAATACACAGGGAGGCTCATTCCCTCATTCATACCACCCAGTCACATCCATAGATCACAGCCAAAGAAGGATGACACCCACTCACTACCCAGAGGTCCTTGTCCCAGGTGATTCCAGATTCTGACAATCAACGCTAACCACCACAGGGNCTCACCATTGTATCCCAGGCTGGTTTTGAACTTGATCCTCCTGCTTCTTCAGCCTCCCAAGTGCTAAGATTCCAGACATGTACCACCATGGCCAACTTCAAGCTTTATCATAAAAATAGGCACTGCATTAGATGATGTCACCACTGTAGGCTGATGTCAATGTTCTGAGCACATTTAAGGTCGGCAAGGCTAAGCTACAATGTCTGTTTGTGGGAACCGAATGCATTTTTGACTTATGATGTTTTCATCTTATGATCGATTTATCGGGACTGTAGTTCCATTGCTAAGTCAAGGAGCTATGACTATGTCCTGCCTACAAAAAGAGATCCTTGTATTAATTATACTGCTCAGCTGGATAAACTAAAGCTCAAAGACAGGAGGTAAGAAATATGTCCACAGGAAGGAAGAATCAGACCCAGGACTTGAGGCCAGGTCTGCTGGGCTTGTGTGCAGAGGTCTGTGTCAGTGTCTTCCTCAGCTCTTTTCCNTTTTATATTTGAANCAGGGTCTCTCCCTCAACCTGACATTCGCCTATCCAGCTAGACTGTCTGGCCAGAAAGCCCAGGGATCCTCCTGTGTCCATCTCCCTAGCACTGGGATGACTTCTGTGGAGTGCCACCACTCCTGGCTTTGTACACTGTGCAAGCCCTTTACTGACTGAGCCATCTCTCCAGCCCCTTTCATTTGCTGTTTGAGACAGGGTCTCACTATGTAGCCCAGACTGGCCAGCGACTTGAGATCTCCAGCTTTGACACCCCACTCCCCAGTACCGAGAGGACTGCAAATCCACACTCAAAAAAACCAAAACAACAAAAAAACCCCAAACAAACCCAAAACAAAACAAAACAAAATCTAATCTTCAGTTGGGTTCACAAAGTACAGGCATGGGGCTAAGTCCTTGTCCTAAATCTGGTCATCTTGGGTTTCCAGGAAAAGCCACACCTCACAGGACAGACTACCCTCCAGATGAAGTCAGTTATCCATGAGATGATATCCCCAGACACAAGTCATCGTCTTCAGAGAACCACTTTGCCCCTTCATGGATCAGGACTTCTTCCGACCTTGCTGGACCAGAGCTAAGACAACGGTCAGGGAGACTACACCTAGACCCAGNCTANTTAATTATTAAGGACTCCAATTCTTCTATTTAAACCAAAGGCTCCCATCAGCATCATAAAGATGGAATTGGGGGTCACTGACCCCTTTGCCATCCCTCTTCGCACTGTGGCCACACTGAATGATTCCTCTTCACCATTGCTTGTTTGAGGGATTGGCTTACTGGGGTGGATGGCTGAGTCTAGCTTGGTGGAGTTACTGGGACCCAGGCATTGTAGATGTGTATAAGAGACACATTGCTTGTTTGAGGGATTGGCTTACTGGGGTGGATGGCTGAGTCTAGCTTGGTGGAGTTACTGGGACCCAGGCATTACCCTAAGCCTCCCCCTCATCCTCCTGCCTCAGCCTCCCAAACACCTCGTCTCTCTCTGGCTTTGAGCTTGCCTTCCTCCATCCTGCTCTTCCTGCCTCATCTCCTGCCTGGTCTAGAGAAAGGTTGGGGGACCCTCCCCTGCTCCCATAAATACCCAGTGCTTCTCTTCCTCCCCACCCTTCCTCCATCCTGCCCAGAGCAATCAATTTCTTCAGATATAATTTGGGATTCTAATGAACGGAGTGATTTGGCATTTAAATAATTATCCACTCTCTAACTGTTAGTGCTGCTGAGTCGGGAGAAATTTCCACATCTTATTTATGAATATGGTTTTTCCCCCTCATGGGGTGGAGGTTTCCCAGCCCGCCCCTTGCTGGGCGCCTCCTCTTTTAAATGCCTTTTCAGCTCCTGCTTCCAGCAGAGCCCCCCACACCAGCCCCTAAGAGCCTATTAACAACTTTTCCCTTCCGCTCTCAGCCCTGTTCACGCCCCTTTTTTATCTTTACATTTCAATATCATTACAAATCCTAGTGTTATTCAAATTGCATCAATTATTCAATCTCTCCTCCCGAGTGCAGGCGATGGCTTCCCCGTGGCTGAGCAGGAAAAGCAAAGGCTTTGAGGGAGGGGTAGGAAGCCACTGGGGAATGGTCTCTGTTCCATTAACCTGGGCTTTTGGCTTTCACAAACCATGGGATTGATTAAAACACACATAGTTTCCATTTGGGCGCTGTGGAAGGCCTGCTGCTGAGAAGCACTAAGGGGAATGGCTCAGAGATAAAAAGCTTTGGCTATTCCCACATACTCATCCACAGGATGTACAATGAGCTTTAAGACCAGCAGCCNTTTATTGAGCACTTACTGTATGCCAGGCGCTTCCGCAAGCAGTTTACCGAAGTTGCCAAGACAAGCTGGTGATGCACTTTATTGTAATTCCTTCTTCTTGTTTTACAGAGGGAAACNGAGGCTGAGNNGAGGAGGTTGNTAGNGCCNGGACTTTCAGTCATGGCACCATCAGGGTTTGGTTGGGTTCATTTGTTTGAGACTCACGTGAAAAACTTACACCTCAGTCTTGGGAAAGCATCCATTTTCTCAAGGTCATGATGGTCTCTCAGCTGATGGACTCTAGAACTTGTATGTATAACAGTCGCATTTCCTCTGCTTTGGCTGCCAGGAAACTCTCAGCCCANGTGCGGACACCATCTTCTCATTCTGTCCTCTCAGCCAAGTGTCTTCCACTTTGTGTAGCCCTAGCTGTCCTGGAACTTGCTTGGTAAACCAGGCTGGCTTCAAACTTACAGAGATCCACCTGCCTCTGCCTCCCGAGGGCTGGGATTAAAGGTGTGTGCTACCACACCTGGCTAGAAGCTTTCTGAAATGAATTGTTATAAATGTGTGGGCCAGTGAGACAGCTCAGCAGGTAAAGGTGCTTTCCCCCAAGCCCGATGACCTGAGTTTGATCCCTAGAGCCCACATTATGGAAGGAGAGAACTGACTGACTCTCCCAAGTTGTCCTCTGACCACCACACACGAGCATGTGTCCGTGTGTGTGTGTGTGGGGGGGTGTGCACGCTCTAATATATGTATCTTAGGGTTTCTATTGCTATGAAGAAACACCATAATCCTGGCAACCCTTATAAAGGAAAACATTTAATTGGGGTGGCTTACAGTTCATAGGTTCAGTCCATTATCATCATGGTGGAACATGGTGGCGTGCAGGCAGACATAGTGCTGGAGAGGTAGCCAAGAGGTCTACATCTTGCACAGGCAACAGGAAGTGAACTGAGACACTGGGCATGGCTTAAGCATCTATCCTGTCTCTTATACACATCTAGATGTGTATAAGAGACAGTAACAGTACCACTCCCTATGGGTGCCCTTTTCTTTCTTTTTTTTTTTCAAGACAAGGTTTCTCTGTTTAGTCCTTGCTGTCTTGGAACTCACTTTATAGACCAGGCTGGCCTCAAACTCAGAGATCCGCCTGCCTCTGTCTCCCGAGTGCTGGGATTAAAGGCGTGAGCCGCCACCACCACCCGGCGCCATTTTCTTTCAAACCACCACAATACGTAAAAACATTTTTTTTAGAGAGCTCTTATTGGCCAGGCATGGCATCACATTTTACAATGCTAAGACTGAGCCCCAGAAAGGCTCAGAGACTTGTCCAAGGACACACAGAAAGAGAGGAGGCCAATGTGGGGACGTAGTTCACAGGCCTGCAGAGCCCTCCCTCTTCCCTATCCTGGGCAGACTGTCCTGTCTCTGCCATGGTCAGGAGACCATCAAGGAAGCCACACATCACAAGCTAGCACACGTGGATCCCACACCACCTTACAGTGTGCCTTCTTTCCTGGCCTTAGTTTCCCCCACTGAATCCAATTGAGCTGGCCTTGGATCACTCTTTTTTCGCTTGTTTTAGAAGTCTATCTGCTGTCATGTGATCCTGGCCCCACCTTTGAGTCACAGCTGCCTTCCCCCAGGCAGGTGCAGACCCCAGGGAATTGTGTCACTGGGTTCCCAGGGTTTCCTGATGCTAAGGATAGAGAGAGAGAGCGCGCGAGCAGAAGGTTGGGGCAATAACAAGGCTGTGACACACACCTCCCACGCCAGCCACCCATGCTTCTGATCCTGGTTGCGGGGAGGGCTCACCTCCTCCTGAACCAGAGGTTTCTGCATCATCTCAGTGGGTCCCAGGCTATCCAGGAAGGTGTGATACCCAATCAGTAGGTGGAAGCAAGCAGACCAGGAGGGTGTAGGCAGAGAGAGGGGTCCCTGAGGAAAAAGCACTTCATTTTCGGTATGCCTGCTCAGTGTGTTACTTCCCCAGAGGCTGCACACTCTACCTTCTTCATGCACGTATTTTCCTGACTAAAATTCATGATTTATTTTGTGCCTCAGAATTGACATTTTACAGTGATGTTATTCTATGATTCTATCACTTTTGGGTGACCTCTATGATCCTAGTAGGGAAGCTGAGGCAGAAGGACGGGGAGTTCAAGGCCAGCCTGAGCTACAGAAGTGCCAGTTCTCCAATCTTTCATGGGTTCTCACAGCTTCTCCAGTCAGCAGGGATGCTGCCATCTTAGCCCTTCCAAGACCCTCTCTGTCAGGAAGTGTTGTGCACGGTGCATGGCTGGCTGTGCTTCTAACACTTTATGTTTTTTTAAAAAGCTGTAAAGTGGCTGGGCAGTGGTGACACACACCCTTAATCCTAGCATGCAGAGGCAGAGGCAGGTAGATCTCTGAGTTTGAGGCCAGCCTGGTCTACAGAGCGAGTTCCAGGACCAGCCAGGGCTACACAGAGAAACCCTGCAAAGTCTTTCTAACAGGGAGATGCCGCATACAACCAGTACTTGAGAAATCAGTCTGCCCCATTCTGCAAAGGTCTGTATACAGGGCCTCTCCCTTCAGGTGGGGTCTTAGCCTCCANTAGGCCTTTTAGTACNTTCTGTGGCCTNTGTGGGCCCCTCATAAGCACCATNCCTTCTGGGCAGCTGTCACAATCCTGCTCATGCACAGGAAGACAGTGTGGTGACCCCCAACCATAAAACTTTTTTCCTTGCTATTTTATAATTGTAATTTTGCTACTGTTATGAAATGTAACGTAAATCTCTGTGTTTTCCTATGGCTTTAGGCGACCCCTATAAATGGACAGGTTGACCCCTTTAAAGGGGTTGTGACCCACAGGTTGAGAACCACTGCTTTAAATGAAGGAAAACAGCAGGATTTGACTCCCAAGCTCAGATCCATCCTGTAACCATGCAAGGTTGTACCCTCTAGCANCCATGCCCACGGCACAGCATCTCTCTCTCTCATTTAGCACTGAGTTCTCCAGCCTCCTTCACTCCCATTCTATGTTCCCAAGAACGGGGGGGATAACACGATCACCTTTGCACCCCCACTTCACCACCCCTCTGCACCCTGATCCAAGTCTGAGGCCTGTGGGGAAACTCCCCAAGGAGCCCCCACACCCAACCCTTTGCCCACTGCCCACCCCCTCCAGTTTACTGCCAATGACATTCAGATAAATGGCTCCTGTCAGCAGCAGTCCCACAGAAAGGCATGCCGAGTGATGTATGGCACTGGTGCTGAGCTCCGAGGGTTTGCTTCTACCCCAGCCGCCCCTGACCCTGCACCACAGCTGGGCGACGGACTCTCCTCCTGCCCGGCCCTGGGGATGAGTCCCTGTCAGATGTTATTATGGGAGTCTTTAATTACAGGCTTTGGGAACCTCTTCCACTTCCCCCAAACCCCAGGCCCCTCCTTGTCTGTTCTAGTACTGTCCTCTTGGACCTTCTGGGGTTCAGGAACCCCACAGGGTTGACTCAGAGGGAGAAGGCCCAGAATAGCCCAGTGGGAAACACAACAGGGGAGCCAGTGAGGCCCTGGAGCACTGGGGCCAGCAGCCACCCAGAAGGGCCAATCAATCAGATTGGTGTTGTTATTACATTTCAGGGCCACCAAAATGCCCTGTCAGCTCTGTCATCAGAACAAGAGACAACTACCACTATAGCATGTTGAGGGTTTTATGAGGTATAAGTCCCTACCAAGATTTTAAACACAGGCCCCACATTTTTAACCACATATGATACAAAGTCACATATAGTATCAAGGGAATGCAGGGATTTCTAGGGACCCACCTATATCATAGTGTGACACTCAGCTCTTGAGACAAGCACCCCAGAACCCCAACTTTTCACAGACAAATGGCTGAAGCACAGAGCCTCTCACTTGCACAAAGACATACACGGCCAGTGAGTTTCAAGGATGGGANTTGTGACTGGGAGACAAGGCCCCAGAGTCCCTACATTAGCTGCCACCTAGGTAGTGTGGTAGAGCTGCGGTAAAGACTCAGTGAGTTGGGGAGCTGGTTCAGTGGATAAGACCCTTGCCATGCAATCATGAGGACTGGAGTTGGGGTCCCCCGGCACCCACATAGAAGTGAGACAAGCATGGAGGTAGTCAAGTCTTGCATGTAAGCCCAGTGATCAGAGGTAGAAATAGGCTCCCTAGAGCAAGCTGGCTGCCAGACTAGCTGAACTGTCAAGAGAGACCTTGCCTCAGTAAGTAAAATGGAGAGCAAACAAGGAAGACACCCAGGCCAACCTCTGGCTTCTACACACACATGTGCACACACACACACATATGCAAAAAAAGATTGCGTTCACAATAAAAGTACTTACTAGGGCCTGGAGCCAGCAGACACCCAGATCCCATAGCCTGACCCATGAGAGACAGGCTTGCCGATCCTAAACTTCATTGTGTGCCCCTTCCTGGCAGAGATGGACATGGACAAACTTGCAAGCTGAAGANTTACATACGGCTCTAAACTTGCTGGTGAGGACAGCCACGTCCCCAGGTGTGCAAAGTGTTTTCCCAGCACTTGGCCATCCTTGTAATTTAGTGAGCACCTACTAGACACTCATGCTGTGCTGAAGGGAAGAAGGGAAAGGCAGTCACTCTGAGACACTCTCATGGGCTTATGGTGAGCCTGCAAGACAGAACTGCACTGTGGGAAATCCAATGCTCAGACTTCTGGATCCCTGCCCATTCCCCTAAAACCTGCTGTGCCCCAGGGGGAGACACTCCCCTGGGAGACTCGTCTGGGCTCTGAGGCTACAATAGCCAGCAATGCAATCACACCTGCACTTCATGGAGGGCTTTGCCCCTAAAGTAGCCTCGAGGCTGATGCAAATTGGTGGATCTGTCCACATGCCAGCCCCTTGAAGTGTGGGCTCCACACTACATCTCGAGTCACTGGAGGGTCTACATCCCGTTACCCACTGTGACACCCCAGCTTTCTCTGAACGCCTTTATCAGTAGTTCTCTCCCTTTATCTTTTTCTCCTCTCCAAGCCACGTGAGTTTCATTCCAAGATAAGCATAGCACAATGCTTCCTCCCTCCCCACCCGCCAGGGTCTGCTTTTGGGGAGCCAGCCATTTGGAGGGGAGGGGTTGTCTGGAGGAAATGGGACACTACAGAATACTACAACTAAAGAAGGCAAGAAGGTGACAACTTGGTCCAAGACTTCAGCCATCACTGTTGCGTGTTGACAGTGTCTTTGTGCTCCAGTCCACGCCTCTTCTGAACACTCTTCTCTTTCCAGGACCCCCACCAGCCCCGTAGGAAGCAAGGACCATTTCCAACCTTGTTTAATGAATGGGGCTAACACGGCTCAGAGAGGTTGAGCCACTCCCTTGAGGATGCAGAGATAGGTCTCCCTAAGCATCTATCATACTTCTTTATGATATCAGAACCTCATGAGTTCCGTGTCCCAACTGCCCATGTGGCAGCTGTCCAGGGCTCCTTCACTGCTCTTAGAGGCCTGTGACAATTCCCCACCCCACGTGATCCCGTGTAGCCAGGACCCGTTATCTGTTTTGCACACGGCTTGCGCCCGTCAGGGTAATGGACTGTGCTTGTCCTAGCAGAGGTGGCCTCTGGCAGGGATGATGTATGAGGCGCTATTGTTTGATATGAATGCATTAGGCGACATTCCCGATAAAGACTTTACCAGCAGAACTGTGTGTGCTGGCAGCATCCCCCACAGAGGGGGGCGCAGAGGCAGAGGTAGGCCACCCTGGGAAGCACACACACTGGGTTGGGGCTTCCACAACTTCTGGGTCCTGAGCCCACCTCTTGCTTATTTCTCGAGTGGTCTAACTATCAGAGGGTCAGAAGCAGAAGGCCAGAGTCCTGNGCCCCAACCCAAATCCTCAGAAACAGTGTCTCCTGGGGGAGGCCTTCGGGAGTGGGTTCCCCCAGAGAACCTGACACAGGTGGTTAGCAGCCNAGGTCAGACCCTCCCTGAGTGTGAGCCTGGGACTCTGTTGCTAAAATTCCTCCTCAGGATACATAAACAATGTCTACCCCTCCTCCCAACAACAAACTGAGGCACAATTNGGACTAAATTCACTCTGGGGAACTAATGAGTTTATTGCGCTTCCTTACAGAGCATAGGTGAGGGGTGCCTACAGGGGTGTGCANGCTCCCTCTAAAGGTAGAAAAGCCTGAAAAAATTGGAGAGTCTCTGCCCAGCAGGGATGGGGCCCCCTCCTATATAGCCTTCCCCCACCTACATACACTCTATCCTCCCCAAGGCCATGTGAATTAAGGCAGAGTTGGACACAGCACATGGTAGAGAGTGGCTGGACACTCAGATGAAGGTCTTGTGACCCTGCCCGCCACTCCATGGGGGTGTGTGTAAGTAGTCCGAAAGCCCAGCTGGGCCAGTCCTTTACAAGGGAGCCAAGTTGATCTCACCAAGACAGCAGCTGCTTCCCTTGGGTGACAGTGACTTGCAACAGGTCCTCTAAGACACATCGGGTGCTCTTTGACGAGTCACTCCTGTTGGGACCTTTTGCCACAAAAGACCTCAGTTTCCCAATCAGTAACACATGGGGCTCTCTGGGGGGCATTCCATAGACCTGCTGGCTGATCCTAGGCAGTGTGGGAGAGAAAGGGAGCTTTGTTAGGTACCTGGAGGTCCCCTCCACCAGCCCTTTGTGTGTAGGAGAGGGGAACCTTGTCATGTGTAAACTTACCCTTTGCACCCTGCACCCTCAGGGCAAGAGTAAACAGAAGTCAGACATAGCCCTGTGGAGGCCTCTAGAGGCCTCCAGGATGGGTAGCTTAGGGCACCCTGAAGGGTCCCAATAGAGATCAAGTGACCTGGGAAGTCCTGTAGAGAAATTGGGCCTCCTGGGAAGCAATATATATGAAAGACACCCCAGGAAAGGAGGTGAGTTTGTACGGGTGTGAAGCAGGGTGGCTTCAGGCATACAGNGAGTTCTGGATATGGGGGAGTCCCATGAGAAATTCAAGCTTCCTTCTCCCCATCACTCCGCACATGGAGTCCCAGCCATGTTTAGTTCTGTCTTGGGCTGGAGCTCAGTGGTTCCCCAAGTTGAAGGCATGCCAAAGGGGAGGGGCGTACAAGGCAGATAAAGGCAGAAATGTCATGTGTTGGTAGGAACGGACCTTGAAAACAGTGAAAGAACACAGTCCCAAAAGGCCACATACTGCTATCTCCTTCCTGTTCTGATACAGGTGAGTTCTGTCGAGGAAGACAGAGCAGCCCAGCTGCATCCCTTAGCAGCCACAACCACAACCACACAACTACCGACAATGCCTGCTAACAGTCTCACCTGATAGGGACAGCCATCAGGGACAGCAGTGTGTTCTCTAGCCCATCTGCCATGGCGGGTGCAGGCATCCCTACACTCACACGGCAGACCCCNTTCTTNAGGGAGGTATGCCATTCCACATCACACAGAGGAAGACAGCCACGCTGGGATTCCCCTCAAAGGGCCCCCGATCTCACATGCTCAGTTACNTGTNTTATCACTCATAGCAGGGGGTACACAACTGCCACTGCACCACAAAGGCATGCCATCCTGCACCATGTAGACGTATCAGAATTGCTCCCCCAGACACTCTGCCTCACAAGGATTGTTCTTACCTACACATCTTGTCCCCATTGCAGGGCCCATGGCACCACTCCACCCACACTTACCTTTGGTTCTTTTGGTCTATGTTTGAGTGCCAATTGTTTCCTTTATTTTTTTTTCCCCTGACAGTACCAGGAATTGAACCCAGGCACTCACACATGCTAGACAAGTGCTCTACCACCGACCTACAGCCCCAGCCCTTGGGTGTCAGTCAACTGTTTTATTTGATCTTTTTGGTGGAGAGAAAGATTTGAAGAAATGTCTGTTTACCCTACACAGGAAACCAACAATAGAGCAAAGGAATGATTCTGAGTCTACCTTGGTGAATCAATGGGTTTATTGAAGTTACTCAAAGCTTACTGGAGCCCCTGCCCAGCTTGTAGGCAGCTCCTCCAGAGAGTCTCCTCTCCCCCAGCAAGTGTTTGCTGCCTGTATAACGTAGGAAAGGGGCCTTCTGGGTCTTTTAACTTTCCTATAACTTTCCTGGGAGTTATGTGAGTCTCCCTTATTCCCTACAGAAGAGAGTACTTCCAAGAAATCGCTATACAGCAAAGGCTTTGAGCAGAGGGGACATGCTACCCCTTCTCTAAAAACCTTCTCTCCGGCATTTGTGTTGAGATTAAGACTGACTGAAGCAGAGAGGCCAGGGAGGCCAGGCTGGGAGGCGGCGGGCAGGATGCAGGTGGATGACCTTGATGGTGGTGGTGGGAGGTGGCTGGAGTTTGGATGTNGGCAGAAGGTGGTACTGATAAACTACCGATGGAGCGGCCGTGTGGTGGAAGAACACGAGAGGAACCGAGGGCATGGATGATGGAGCTACTGGTGACCAAGAGGAGAAACACTAAGAGGTAGCAAGGGAGGGCTGGGGTCAGTTGGGGTCAGGGCAAGCTGGCAATGCNTGTGCTGGGAGACACTGGGTAACCAGCTAGACACACAGTCCTGGAACGGAGGCTAGGATGGGAAAGGAAATGGGAGCATCCGACCACAGAGAGGGCAACTGAACACACAGAAGAAGGATGCTTGGTCCCCAGTTGGGGATGCTGTCTGGGGAGTCCTAGGAGGTGTGGCCTTATTGAGGACGTGAGCCGCTGTGGCAGGCTTCAAGAGTTAGACTCAGCCATTTCTATTTCTCTCCCTCCCTCTGCTTTTTGCTTGTGGTTCACGATGTGAGCTCTCAGCTTCCTCTCCAGCCGCCAGGCCCGCCGCCTGCTATCTCTGCTCCAACCAGCATGGGCTCTAACCCTCTGGAATCTTAGGCCCAATTAAACTCTTCTATAAGTTAAATTGGTCATGGTGTTTTATCACAGCTGACACCACTAGGAATGAAACCCAGGGCTTCATGTGCACTAGGAAAGGCCTCCCACCGTGTCCCAAGTGCATGGCCTCTTTTGGTAGGCTCCAGGCGACACAAAATGAAGACCACTGAAAACTCGGATCCTGGCTCCCAGCCCTCAGTTTTCTCATCTATAAAATAGGGGTGTTATAAAGCACCCTCAGTAGGATATGGTCAAGGGGGCCAGGTGATGTTTAGGCACAGCCGCAGTGGCCCTTCCTTCCTTGCACATCTTTTCTGGCTTGGAGACCCCAAACACCATAGGAAAAAACCTGGAAATGCATGAGGCCACACTTGGCTCTCTCTGTGCCCCCCCCACTCCCACTCTGCACCTGCTGAGCAGCCACCAAGCCCCTGGTCCTGTCCTCACTCCCGTCTCCTGCCTTCCTGCCTCTCTCCAAAGTTTGTCCTTCCCTGACCTTTTCAGAGCATTCCCCACGTCCACCATCTAGGAAGTCTCCTGTCTCAGCGAGGCNCACACCAGGAGCTCAGCCACATTTTATTGCAGAAGCTTCTAGNAATAAAGCCATGGGAGNAGTGGGGATTTCAGGACTATACTTGGCCACCCTGCCCACCTCAGCAGAAGCAGGTGACACAGAGTGTGACTATAGCTGTTAAAGTTTATGCTCTATTTACACAGGTTCCAGATGCCAGGGATCCTGGGCGGATTTATCTGAATGCCAAGGGGGAGAGGGGGAGGGCTGAGGCTGAGCCCCTCCCTCAAGAGTCTCCCATCCCTGTGCCTCGTTCAGCTATGAGGACAGCAGTCCATGGGGTACCCAGCATTTGCTGCTCCTTCCCTGAGCCCTAGCTCTTGTTCCCCAAAACTTCCACTTTGGAGTCACAGATGGCAGACAACCTGGGAACAGAAGTCCTCTGCCCAGGGAAAGGATGGGCAGGGCATTTAGTGACTTTACCCAGTGCTTCTAGGAAAGTGGGACAGCCAACCCTCCACTCTAGTGGGCAGAACTGAGTCGCCAGAAGCATATGATAAAGTCCACAGCCCAGTGAATGGGGCCTTGTTAGGAGATGCAGCTGCCCATGGTTTCAGTGACAGGGAGGCCTTTGGGAGTGAGGGCCCCCGACTCATGGACAGGATCAGCACCCCTTTAAAAGATCTCAGAGTCAAAGCTAAGGCTTGTTTGTTCTCCTGTCCTGCCACACGAGGACACAGTATTCTCCCCCTTCAGAGGACATACCACATCACTATCCTGCACACAGAGAACAGCTATCACGAGACCACCGTGGCTGTACCTTGATCTCAGATTGCCCAGCCTTAGAACTGGAGNACTCACCTTTCTGTCCCTTCCCTGTTAAGCCCCTAGTCTGTACTACTTTGTCGTAATGACACATGTGCACTGCCATGGTCTGCGTAGGTGGAACAAAACTGATAAGACCCAGTGACCAGCTTCCTAAAAAGAGGAGGGAAGCCGGGGATGACACACATTCCTGGAATCCCAGCATCCAGGATGCAGAGGCAGGTGGATCTTTGTGAGTTCAGGGCCAGCCTGGCCTTCAGAGTGAGTTCCTTGCTAGCCAGAGGTACACTGTGAGACTCTGTCTCAAAAAATAAAGAAAATAGAAATTTAGACACAGAGGACTGCTCCCTGTGATGACAGACATGGATTTCAGGGGCACAGCTGCCACCAAAGAACTTCAAGGATTAAAAAAATCATTAGAAACCAGGAGTGATGCCTGGGGGTTAGGGACTGGCGTGGCAGCACATACCTGTGATGCCAGCCCATGAGAGTTAGAGGCAGGATTATGAGTTCAAATCTATTCTGGGCTATATAAAGAGACCTTGTCCCATACCCCACATCCTCCCAAAAAAGAGGTGTGGGGAGTCCTGTTGAGGTATTTTACAGACTTCTACATCTTAAACTCCTCTCATTCATGACCCTCATCCGCCCAGGAACTCTCTATGGGACCCAGGGTATGCAGGTGCATACAATAGGAGTATAAAACAAACATTGAACTGATGGTACATCAAAAAGAAATTTACAGTGCCAGGTGTGGTGGCACAGGCCTCTAATTAATCCCAGCACTTTGGAGGCAGAGACAGGTAGATCTGTGAATTCAACGGCAGCTTGGACTATATAGCAAGACCTGTCTCAAAGAAAATCAAAACAATTCTTTGGTATGTATAAATATGCATATATATGTCACTATATATAATTCTTACTTATTAATGATGAAAGCAGATTTGCATTCTAGTGAGATGGATGTACTGATTTTTATATAAAGAATTATTGGCTGAATATTTGATCCTGCAGGATCTTCAACATTTTTCAGAGTTAATCAATATTTTTTAATTAAAAAATTGGGGGTGAGCTGGATGGTTTTATGTAACCTGACACAGCTAGAATCATCAGAGGGAAGGAAGCCTCAATTGAGAAAATGTCTCCATAAGATCAAGCTGTAGGCGAGACTGTTGGGTATTTTCTTAGCGATGGATGGGGGAGGGCCCAGCCCATTGTAGGTGGTGCTATCCCCAGGCTGGTGGTTCTGGGTTCTATAAGAAAGCAGGCTGAGCATCCACAGGGAGCAAGTCAGTAAGCAGCACCCCTCCATGGCCTCTGTACCAGCTCCTGCCTCCAGGTTCCTGCCCTGCTTGAGTTCCTATCCTGACTTCCTTCAATGAGATGGAAGTATAAGTCAAATAAACCCTTTCCTCCCCAATTTGCCTTTGGTCTTAGTTAGGGTTGCTATTTCTGTGAAGGGACACCATGACCATGGCAACTGTTATAAAGGAAAACATTTAATTGGGCTGGCTCACAGTTTCAGAGGTTTAGTTCATTATCATCATGGCAGGACATGGCGGCATGCAGGCAGACATGGTGCTGGAGAAGGAGCTGAGAGTTCTACATCTTGATCCATAGGCAACAGGAAGTGAACGGACACTGGGTGTATCTTGAACACAGGAGACCTCAAAGCCCGCCCCACAGTGACACACTTCCTCCAACAAGGCCATACCTACTCCAACAAAGCCACAGCTCCTAATAGTGTCACTCCCTATAGGGGCCATTTTCTTTCAAACCACCACAGTCATGGTGTCTCATCACAGCAATAGAAACCCTAAGACAGGGCGGTTGTATATGTATGTGTGTGGACAGGTGTGTGCCCCAGTGCAAATGCGGTAATCCAAGGACAACTGTGAGAGTTGTCCTTCCAGCATGTGGATCCTGGGGATCAAACTCCAGTCACCACGCTTCGTGGCAAGCACCTTTATCCACTGAGCCATCTCTCCGGCCCACTGTTTTGGTTTTATAGTCGTCAACGCTGAGAACTTCTGCTTCACATAAATATGCAGGACAAAATGGCATCAGCACATTCAGTACCATTGCAGAAATTGTTGGAAATTCTGTCCTCACCCCAAGCCAAAACTCGCTTAATGTGTTTATTTTAAATGAGACTCAAGTCAGCAATTCAAATAGTAGTTTTTAAAAAAAATCACACATTCTAACACAACCAAAGACAGACTAATTTGATACTTACATACTGAGGAATGCCGGTTGGAAAACGTGAAGTCTCTGTTTTCTGTAATTAAACCATGGTGTCTGTTCCTATACAAATAAAAGCCTTTGTATGTACAGTAAGAACACTGTAACTCACAACATACAGCGCTCTCAAATCTGAGCTGAGTTAGGGGCAGTGTTTGTTGGTGTGGGGCATGATGACATCCGCACAGCAAAGTGCTAGTGGTGTNTGTTCACAACCAAGGCTGCGGTGCAGCTGCGTGACTCAGTGTGGGTGNGAGGCACCAGAGGCATCTCAGATTCGTTACACGTCGGAACTTGAAGTTATGCTTTCAGAGACTTTTAACTGTTGACCAAATTTTTTCGCAGCTCTCCCATTTAGATATGTGACCACACCTGGGGTCAGGAACACAGTGTAAGGAGCTGAGTTTTGAACATCTNCCCTGTGATCCTCTGACTCACAGGGCCCAGCAGACTGATACAGTGGCCATGAGAGTCATGGTGGTGGTGATGGGGTGGCGGTAATGGTAAAGGTGATCATGGTCATGATGGTAGTGATAGTGATGATAGTGGTGGTGATGGTGATAATGGTGGTGATGGTGATGGTGATGG
>LZPO01057486.1:386989-397866 GCA_001675575.1 Neotoma lepida
GCAGAACTCACAAATTGGAAGAGAACAGAACAGACTCACACAAGCTGTCTTTTGCTGTAGCACACCCACATTGTAGCGCACACACACATAAATGTAAAACAAAAGGAAAAAAAGGACTTTAGTGATGGAGTCNCACCCAGAGCAGCAAGAGCAGAATGTCCAAGGTGGACAGGGGACAGCATTCTTAGGTCTTTTGGAAGCTCAGGGGTGACTGAGAGCAATAAAATGATACNGCTGCATGACCAGTAAGAGCAGTCGTGACTGCAAAGTCCTGTCAGACGGGTGGCCGTGTATGGTGGCATTAGGAGTATAGGATGGCCACGACAGCAGCTAAGTGGCTACGCTGGCCAGGACACACAGGTGGCTGCTTCCCGAGGGCCAGGGCATCATGTCAGCACGGGCTGCTGACACCCAGCCCCCAGGGAGCATGAAGGCTCTACNAATCTGTCTGATAATCCTGCTCGGTGCTATAGCTGCCATGGACATTTCACCTTTCCCCAAGGGACTGCAGGACCGTCCCATGTGGCAGTCCCAGCTGCTCACTCAACTGTGTGGTGATGAAAACATTTGAGCCTTCATGCTACAGGTGGTTACAATCGCAGCCAGCCTGAGGGGGAGCGGTGCCAGGGAGGAGCAGGTTGATGGCTGGCTATGGAATCCAATGGCCTCTGAGACTTCTCAGCTTTGTGGCTTTGGACAATTACCCAACATCTCTGAGCTTCGGCTTCTTGGTTTGTTAAATGAGGATGAGATTGCGGATTNTGTTGTGAAGTTGGGCACAGAATGGCCCACGAGTGCTCAGATGAATATCATTGCTTCATGCNTTACTTGTTTCTGAAGGGCAGGGGNACAGACCTGCTAAGAAGTCTGCTGGCAGTGACCTCCTGGTGGTGTACCCCCACCCGGCTCCCATCTACCCTCCTCCTGAGGGTGCTGAGAAAGGCATCAGCTGCCCCCTAGCGGCTGAGGGCAAACACACACCAGTCATGTGAAACAAACTGAGCCCAGCCCATCTTTCCTGTGGCCCTGGCTCCCAGGGGTTCTGTGAGTGGGCTCTGGTTTATCAGGCTTTGGTGGACCCTGCCATCCAGGAGTATGAGGGAAGGGTGTTCCCTCCACCTAGCCAGTTGACATCAGAAGGGCTGGGATGGGCGGTGGTGGCTGGGCACACNCCTTTAATCCCAGTACTCAGGAGGCAGAGGCTGATGGATCTCTGTGAGTTGGAGGCCAGCCTGGTCTACAGAGTGAGTTCCAGGACAGGCTCCAAAGCTACACAGAGAAACCCTGTCTTGAAAAACCAAACAACAACAAAAACAAAAAGAAGGAAGGGATGTCTTAGGCCTTAAGTTCATTCCCATGGCTTCAGAGCTGTGTGCACTGGTGGGCACTCAATGTAGCCATGCTCTGTGTTGTGGCTGAGGCACATATGTCCTTGTCCCTATTCAACAAGTGCTATCTGGGAAAACTCCCTCTNCAAGCTACACAGCAAAGTGACAGGAGTCTTATTTCCTCCAGCCCCAGAACTCCCAGAGAGGAAGGGCGAACTGGAGAAGGATGGATGAGAACCAAGCCGAGTGCAGCAGCCCTGCCTTCCCACGGGGCCTGAGGGGCTGCTTGTGCAATCTCTTTATTTCCGTAGTGGGCAGCTTCCCCACAAGTACACATGGAGATAGAACAGTCAGCATGCCTTGCCTCAGCTGATGATCCCTGGGTGAGGACGGCAGACAGGAACCACCGGCCAGGCAGTTCCTAAGGAGACTTGGATTGGCTGGACAGAAGGGCACATGGCTGAGAGCCAGACAGTGTGAGTGAGGCAGACGGAGGCCAGGCCCNGGCAGATGCACCCGCGAGAGCTCCAAGGCGAAGGCCTGTATCAGCCTGCCATCTCCGGAGACCCCACAACTGATGCCTGTCTGGCTCCAGAAATGCCAGCGTACAGACAGGACACTGAGGTGGCACCTCTCACAGTCTAGAAGGAGCTACCAGCAAGAAAGGTGTCACTGAGCAGCACAGAGGCCAACTCCAGCCCCAGAGTACTCCAGTGAGAGGCTTCTTGGTGGGACCGCAGNNCCANGTCACCTCAGAGGCCCAGGGCTTGTCGCACGGGGTCGTCTATGGAGGCAGCTGTGTGCATGGAGACCCCAGGCGCTCCAATGCTGGTCTCCCAGCAGTCAAACCCGCAGCCGGTCAGGGCCTGCTTGGCAGCCTCCACTGCGGCTCGCTCTACACCTGGAGAGGGAAGGCAGTCAGCCCTGATGGATGGTGCTGGTGCTCAGCAGACACTGGACACTCCCACCCCTGGGGTGGGGCCCTCCTGCTATGTACCATGCAGCTCCAGAGGCTCCCTGTAGCCCCTGTGAGCCATGTGCCAAGTCCCACACCTTCCTCATGGGCTCTCATCACCTGGACCCATCCTTGCCATACATCAGCTGGTCATGTGGCTTCAGCTTAATCCCCATATGGGCCTCAGTTTCCCTATCTGGGAATGGGGCTGATGCTGGCCACACCCCCACCCAAGTGCCTGGCCAGTACCTGGTAGACTGGGCATGCTCTTAAAGCACTCTCTCATGATCAGCACTGGCCCTGGACCAGTAGCTACCACTCAGGGCCTCCTAGAGGGAGGCCCACGCACTCCTTGAAGCCAGAAGTCACTACCAAGAGCAAGGGGCTTCGGGAACCCTGGGGGGGGGGGGTTGTACAAAGTGAGGAAACAGAGTGATGAGGAGGAGGAGGGCAAGCAGGCCAGAGTGGGTGGAGGCAGGTGGTATCACTGGATGCCTGCCATACGCCTGCAGCAAGAATTCCCTGCACTCTGGCCTGGCCTGGGGCTCCCTTCCTGAGTCTATTACTGGGTTTTTCCCCAAAGGCTAATGAGCACGGCTGTTTCACTCTGCCACTAGATCAACCCCATTCCTGTTTCACAGTGAACAAGAGTGGGGTGTGAGCTAGGGATGGGAGCCCACCCTGGCTGTGTCTGAAGCTTGTGGCAGGAGGTGGCAGAGCAGCCTGGAGCAGATGAGCTTTCCAGCTATATGCTCCTCCCTGAGCAGGAGCGATAGTCCCACAGCCTACCCGCTGTCATCCTGTTTTCCCAGAGGAAACAAAGGCACAGTGAGGTTCATTAACTTGTGCACGGTCACAAAGCAGAGCTCAAGTCTCCNTTTCTAGGGAATTCTCCAGCGGATCTTGCACCGCAGTCCACCTTAGCAACCATGTCCCAAGCCCCATACCTGGCTTCAGGAGGGTGATACCACAGCCGCCGCCACCTGCACCTGTCAGCTTGCTGTGGAGTCCGTGTGCTGCCGTGACCTGGCAGAGCTGGTCCAGAGAGGCGTGGCCCACACCGAGGGCATTCAGGTGGTGCTGGTTCATGTCCATCAGCTCCTGGAAAAGGTGCCATCTGTTCCTGCCTGATCCACCTGAGGCAAACCCTCTTCCCAGCCCACATCTCCTGTCCACCTGGCAGCAGCTGATGTGGGATAGCTTGTGCTCTCTATGTGGGACTTGGATGACTAGAACCAAGTTCATCCTCCCGCCATGGAGGCCAGTACCGAGCCTGGCCCTTGTGACATAATCTAAGCTGGACAAACGGAGAGGGTCTCTGTCACAGGAATGGCTGAAACTAGTTGACTTCTGACACTGGCCACCTAACCTATCCATCTGCCACGTGATCAGAGATCACATGAAAGATTCCAAACCACCTGGCTTCAATCTCTGGATCCAGCTATGCTTGAAGCCATTACCACTGGTCCCTCACTAGGAGACAGTTCCTTTTCCACTAAAGGCTAGTGGGGACAGGTTTGCCATCTGTGAGTGAAAATGTCTCAAACAGCATGCCACCTACTGCTGCCTCCTGGGCTGGTTTTCAGAATAAGAACCAAGTTGTCACTCCAGCAAGGTCACGAGTGAGGAAACAGCTAAATATTTGTCTAGGTTTCTTCAATTATCTGCAATAAAATTGCTGCTTGCCCACCAACAAGGAGCCTGTGGATAAAATGCTAAAGGCAGCCACTGTTGGCCTTTTATTGGATGCTGGGTACAGACTGCGCACTGGAAAGGGNGCACTCACCCGGGTTCTGCACTCCCTCCTAGACCTGAGACTCAGGCAGGCCAGGGTGAGGCTGGGCTCCGCCCTTCTCAGCCCTCAGGTGGGGTCCTTTGCTAGAGTGTTTCTCCCATGGAAACAGATGGTGTGAGGTCCCACCTCCTGGCTGTGTGAAGGGAAGGACTTTTGCACAATGCCTACACTGTGCAAACATTCTGCTACCAGTGTGTGTTACCCTCATCCTATTTTATAAAAGGGAGGGACACTGAGGACTAGGGGCAAAAAAACCTGTCTGGGACCACCCATCTAGTAGGTAGTGAGTCCCGGCCAAAAGTGCTTCTGCTTGCAAGAACACCCTTGGCATTTCCAATGCCTCCCCTTGCTCAGGGGAACTGGTGTGGCTTGTGCTGTGCAGTGCTCTGCTCTGAGCACGGAGCTCAGGATGCCTGTGCACTGAGGGCNGACCAGCACTGAGGCAGCTCTGCCAGGGTCTGCCAGGTGCTCTTGCTCTCAGGCCCGCCCCACTTGCTAGCATTCTGACAGACGAGCAGACAGGCAGTGTGGCCTGGTGGCAGCCCTGAGTGCCTTTCACTATCCCGGTGGGCTGCGTGTGGAGAAAACTTCTGGGGCCTCTCTGTGCCTGAGTTCCAGGTGTCATGTTGTCAAGGCAGGTTCCAGACACCTGTCACATTCTGATCCAAAATCTGTCAAGGATCAGGTGACAGGCTGTAACATGAGAGAATAGCTTGCTGGTTCATGTGCAAAGCTGTCCAAGAACGGAGCTGTGCACTTCAGCGGCTGTGGAGCCAAAAATACCCGCACTGTGTAATCAGTGTGTTGCTCCCCANCGTTCTCGGGGCTTGACAGTGCACACGCGAGCAGTTCTCTGTCTTTATTTCTTTCCCGCTCAGGTCTGCAATCCTGAACATGGAAAGAAATGAGAGCTGGGACAGCAAGGTTTGGGGACTTTAGGAGGGCACCGGGGAAATGAGGACAGAGGCTCCAGATTACATGAAGGCCTTGTGCCCAGCACACAGTAGGTGCTCAGTAAAGCTCTGAGTGGTTCTGGGTGTGATGGTGCACAATTAAGGTGGATCTCTGGGTCTGAGCCTATCCTGGTCTACGTAGTGAATTCCAGACCAGCNAGGGCTACACAGTGTGACCCTGTCTCAAAAACTAAAAATAAATAAGATCTGCTGAGTGGAGGCATACACAGGCATTAGTTTGGGTCCTGGCTCTGCCACCCACTAGCTNGATCACAAAGGAGAAAGTCAGCCATTTTTGGANCTCAGCTTTTATGTCTGTAAAATGGAGACACGGGTAGCTGCAAGGAACAAGAGNGGCATTACCCTGAGAAGCTGCATGTTGGAATGCCAGGAGGGACAGAGGTTGCAGCAGGTATCCCAGGACAGTACTGGAGGCGGAGCCATGCAGGAGCGTGCTGGGCCGTCTGGAGGGGACCCTGCCTGTACCTTCATATGACTGCTGCTGCTTGGCTACTTCAGCCAGGGGCTGCTGGGTCCCCTTGTACTCCAAGGGAGGCCAGATGGCATTTTACCATCAGCCTGATTTACCAGACCAGATGGCCCGTGTCTGTGAGGGAGCTTTTGGCTCTCTGAGCTGGTGGCACATGGGCACTGGGAACAGGAGACCCTGGAACTATAACAAGCTTGTGACACCCCAGTGAGGCCACCAGCAGGCAGTGAATGAAAGAGAATTCAGACACTGGCCTGCTCAAATGCTGGTCGTGGGGGTCTCTGTGCTANACTGGAATTACAGGAATGGTGCTGGGCACAATCAGAGGACCACAGAACCCGCCTGATCAGAAGCGGCAGGTGNCTGTGAGTGGATACCCATAGCCAGCACAGAGCAGAACTAGGAAGGTACGCATCTCCCCAGGACGCATAGGGAATGGGGGTCTGGAAGATGAAGATGTGGGCTACTTCTCAACCTTGTGACCCACACCTGCCCACAGGGCATCAGGGCCAGGCTTCCAGGTAAGACATGCTTGCCCACAAGGTCATACATGACCAGAGNCCAGGCCTGGGCCAAGTGAGGACACAGGGAGACACTACTTGGACAGCAGCAGGGTGAGGAGCTGGCCAGTGGCAGGCTTACTTCTAGAACAAGNTACTGTTCCGGGGCCGGAGCTGCCACCATCTCTCCTAGCACGCGTTCACACTCCAGGGATATGGCGTCAATTGAGGTCAGGAGCGGGGCCACAATCTCAGGGAACTGTAGAGAAGGAAGGGCAGAACATGAGGTCTAAGGATAGGAGAGAGCCCTGCTGTTGCAGTGGGGCCCCATCTACACCAGCCCTTGGGGAAATCTTCTCTGGCCTGGCCTTTGTCCTGCAGCTGCCCTGACATCTATAGGGGGAATCCTTGCCACAAAGCCAGTGTGACTAAAGGGGCAGGCCGGTTCCAAAAGTATCCTGACTCTGGCCTGGCAGTGACCACAGTCAGCAGCTGCCTTTCCGTTCACACTGCCTCCTCAGACTTCCCTGTCCCCAACACCCACAGCACCCCTCCATCCAGGAGCACCTTGATTAGCTTGCTTCTGACGATAGCCACGAGGGCCTTGGTACTTCGTGGGACCTTGGTGTTAGTGAGCAGGATCTGCAGGGCNGGGAGCCTGTAATGAGAAAATAAAGGCAGGATGGAGGAGCCAGGCCCAGGACTCCACCCATCCTGGTACACAAGTGGAGGCCCAGGAAGGTATGTCACAAGGACAGCACACAGGGGGACCCCAGCTTAGTCTAGGGACTAGCAGGCAGAGAGGGGAGGAAAGAGGTCCTTCAAGGCTTCACCATCATGAGGTATAAGGACTGAGAAGGGACAAAGACCACTAGGGGCAAAGGTGGGGTCAGAGTAGCATACNCTGAGCCTGGAGGTGGCAGGTCATGACCCCTCATCGGGTTATAAGTTCAAAGTAGCTATGGCAGAGTGCAGGGAGGGTCGGAGGCTCAGTGGTGTTCAACCTTGAAGCTTAGGTGGGGATGAAGGGGGAGGGGCACAAGGACAGAAACAAATACCCTTCTGCAGACATGCTCCAGATCTCAAGGTTCTGGGAATTCAGGACTATCTGCATGGGTGTCACTTACTGACTGTCCTTAATCTAAACCTGAAATGCTCAGCAATCCAAAAACTTTGGGCACCATGTCTGAGTTCAGATTTCTAGCTTAGGGGTACTTGTTCATCTGTCATGCATCTGTGGTGGTCCCTGTGGGAAGGGGGCAAGNAGGCAGGACTGCAGAGGTCAGCCACCCCCCACCCACCCATGAGCCCATTCTATAGAGCCCAGAGCAGCAATCCAGACAGGAACCCTGCCGTGGCCACAGGAGCCAAAGCCCCAGCTGCTGTAGAGAAGGGAGCAGCCCCCTGAGGCTGCAGTAGGCAGACTCCCCAGCATGGCTCTAGGGAAGCTGAACGGTCAGTCCTGACTGTCCTTGTGCTAGCGGCCTCTGGAAGAACCAGACGCTCTTGCTTGCCATTCACTCTGCCCTTCAGAGAGCTGTGGTGAGGATGGAGGTGGAGAACCTGGATGCGCCCCTGTGAGACAGCTGCAGGCCAGGGAACCCACACCTTTACTCTCCCTCTTTACAGTTCAAGACTGTAAGATCCAGTAGCGGTGGAGAGGCCACCAGACCACTACCTCACTGCCTAGAAGCCCAGGAAACGATTCCCACCCAGGGACGGCACTTGCCTCTTCTAAACTGTCTAAGATGAGCAGTCTTTTCTTTCCTCTTTAAAGACTGCCTGTCACTCAAAAAAGGCAGTGTTCAGGGAGGCTGGACCTAGAGCCACACCACAAACAAGGTGCTTTGTACGGAATGGTGCCATGTGCCGTTTGGGGGAGAAGACTCCCCGTTAAGCCAGCTGTAGGATGAAGGTGGGACTGGCTTGGGGGTTGGGGAGCTTGGGAATGACACTTTCATCCTTACCCACATTTCTGCTAAAGGGCCTGTGTGATCTGGGCCTGGCCTCCCCTGACTCCATGTCATCCCCTCTCTTTCCTTCCCCAGTGCTCACGTCACTCAGTCACCCTGGCCTCTTGTTGCTGCTCCACACCAGCCACAGGACCTTTGCACTTACATCCATTCTCCCAGAGGCTGCTCCCTCCTCACAGCTGCGTGACTCCTGNTCATTCTGGACTCTGTCCTGGCGCTACCTCATCAGAGGCCCTCGCAACCCCATCCAACCAGCTTCCACTGAGGAACATTGTTGATCATCACAGTTGAGGGGTGCTATGGGCATCTAGTGTGTAGAGGCCTGGCATGCTGCTGAACACCCTGTGAGGTACAGTCAGATGACAGTACCTCGAGGAAGGATGCAGCCTAATACTGATGGAACCAAGGCTGAGAAGCCCTTCTGCAACTCTGCACTGGGGCTGGAAGAGGAAGTCTCCACAGGCACAGGTAAGGCTGGGGAGACTTGTGGCACCATGAGCCACTAACAGAGTGACTCAGCTGGCTAGGGAGTGTGCCAGGACCTGGTGCCTACCTGTGACAACCACCATGGGTGAGGACGGCAGGGAGCACTAGTGACCCTCCCAACACATAAACCACCAGTCAGCCCACCTCAGCCCCAAAGGGCTCCTACTCGCCATGATCTAAACCCTGTCCCCAATCTTTCCACTGACGGCAAAAACACTGGGTGCCAAGATTCAGTCTGCACAGTTGACCAGGTGGGGCACAGCCATGCAAAGCCAGCCTCGAGCTGCCAAGCCCTCTGCTCTGAGCCTTGCCCAAGCCTCCCACTGTGGGCTCCAGCCTGCCTAAGCCTTGCTGGCCTCCACCACAACACCCCTCTTTGTCCTATGTTGGCTTCCATACTTATCTGTCAAACCTCAACCCAACTCCACCCTCTTGCTAGTAGCAAAAGCTTCTAGAAACAGTCTGAGAAGTATGCCTATGTTCCTGGGCCCCAGGATGAGTCATTAGGAGAAGGAAGGCAGTGCCTACTGTTAACTAAATGAATGGACAGGCAGCCAGGGTCTGGGGACCAGCTTCGACAGCCACCTTAAATCACAATGAAGAGTTGGCAAGGAGGAGGAAACACAATGACTAGGCAGGCCTCACTGTGCTCNGGGCCTCACAGCAGGAAGGGGACACAAGGGCACCTGCCTCTCACAACTTCACAAAGGCACAGTGCTCTTTCTGGATATGTGGAGTAGCTGTGCTAGGCATGGCCACAAAACCTGAGTTACCTCTTCAAGGACGACATCTTCCCTTGCTGGTAGCGTAGGGCTCCTCCTAAAAAGAGGGACAGCAGCTATCATCATGAGGAAGGTCAGATTTGCACGCTGAGATGTAGGAGGTCAGTGTGGCCTCATGACATGCCAGGCTGAATGATGCATCCATCCATTCCAGTTTCAGCTGTGGAAGACCCAAAGGCCCTTGGGACCTTGGCCTTCAGCTGCCTGGCTTCCTCAGTCATTGCACGTGTGGTGAGGCTAAGGCCCAGGGCTCAGTGGTTAGGCTGTGAGCAAGCGCCCTGTCAGGATGGAACGCTGCTTGCATGGTTTGCCAACTCCANAGCAACAGTTCCCTGTGANTCCCNGGCAGAGATCAGGGGGTTTACTATTTCCCAGGGCCTGAGCCCACCCTTCAGAGAGGCAGAGCCCTGAAATCTTCCCCTGCCCTTCAACAGGAACCTGCTCTTTCCCTCAGAGGCCTCATGGACCCACCCCAAGCCGAGAGCCAGGGCACCTACCAANGCAACTCGACTTCCAGGGTGAGGAAGCAAACACACTTACCCCAGGTACTGACAGCGTTGTCCACGCCAGAGGGGTTCCCGTGGATCACTCTCTCTCCCTCGTAGGCCCACTTGTTAATCGACTCCAGGTCCTCCTCAGGCCACCTGGGCACATGGAGAGTTAGGGTCTGAGGTCACTTTGGACAGCAGAAGGAAGGAGCTGTGGGTGCACCTGCTGCTAGCACAGGCTNCCCAAAGCCCAGGGCTGACATGGTTGGGCACTGGAACTCAGAAGGAGCGGAAGAGTTGCCCTCTCAGCCCAACACGATGACGAGCCTTGCTTTCCCTTCCTCTGAAACCCACACAGTGCAGCAGGAGAGGCCNGGGTTTTGGCTTAGCAGTGCAGCAGGAGGTGTCCGGACTTCCCGGCTTGTTGTGCTCTTACTAGCTGAGTGACTCTGGACCCGTTACCTAACCTCTCTGAGCCCCACTCTCCTCAGGGATAGAATGCTTAACTTCACTCTCTTCCGGCCCACNTCCTGTATAGCTGGAGGCAGGCCTTGTGTCTACAGGGGACATGTGGTAACAACCTCTGCTTAAGTGCCAGGCCTGTCGCAGGAAGGGCATGCAGAGGTGAGGCTACTGCTTCCTGGATGACCACTGTAGCTGTGGTCTGTAGGTGTGGCTCAGCAGCACAGCCAGCGGGGGAAGGAAGCATCCACAGTGGCACACTCCTGCAACTGTGCACTGGGGAGACTGAGGCAGTAACAGTGGGAGGTNAGCCTCACACACTGAGACCCTGCCTCAGAGTAAACAAAGACACCATCACTGTGAATCTCTGGTAGGCACCAGTCACCTCTGGACCTCCTGAAAGTAGAGNAGCCTCATGTGGAACAGGGTGGGTGGGCTCAGTGCCAGCATNTGACCAGATCAAAACACTAGNNGGAACTCNGAAGAGNAGCCCGTCCTCTCCCCTGCTCAGTGTGGCTCCTTTCTGGAAATTCCCTTCCCCTTGCAGAGCTGTGTGGNGTGCTGTAGGCTGGTCAGACGCTATCTGCTACTCAAATTCTCCAGTTATACCTTCACTTCTCTCATCTGTGGAAGTGGACACAGCAGCATCTCCTTCACAGAGATGC
>LZPO01057486.1:401581-417260 GCA_001675575.1 Neotoma lepida
ACACACACACACACACACACACACACACACACACACACACACACACACACCAGGCTGAGCAAGTCTGGCCAGCTCAACTTCACAAATCACGCCCAGCCTTGGGTCAGCAGGTGGAATGGAGTGGGGCGTGGCTGTTAGGAAAGTTCAGGGCACCCACTAAGGACTCAGTACATGTGTGCTGAATAGATTCATGACACACTCCAGAGGGCCAAACCAAGGGGTCAAGGAGACCCCGGCACTGCAGAGTTCTGTGATGGAGACAGACCAATCTTTGAGTTTAGAGACCTGTGTGGGCCGCTCTGTAGCCATGCTGGAGGTGCAGCCTCCAAGCACCCACTGTCATATTCATCAAATGGAGATGAACAGTATCACGTGTTTTGGGGACTACCGGTGGAGACCACACTTGGCTCATGGTCTGGCACACGTGCTCAGTACCTGTTGTTCACTCCGCCTGTTACTATGTGGAGGGAGCAGTAGCAGCCAGTCTCCAAGAAGTCCCTGTAGTCTCCTACTGAGGCGGACTTACAGCCCTGGCACCCTCCTCTCATCCTGCTGGGTCTCCACAGCAACCATCAGACAGATCACACACCCCTGTTCCCGGGCCTGGCATCAGTAGAGACTTGCCTGGACTCGCCAGTGGGTTTGTGTGTTCTCGGCCACAAGCTACCATGCCTGGCTGTTGTTGCCTCAAACACTGACTCAGAAAAGCAGTTGCTGGTCTTCAGGGAACATTCTGCCCTATCAACTGTCTGACGCCATGGAGAGCAAGTCCCAGAGGCTCTGAGCTGAGGGAATGCAGGAGTCACCCAGGAAACTTCTTGAAAAATACAGTCATTTCCTACCACCCGTACCAATCCTCCACAGGAGAAAGGCAGGGCCAGGAACCCATATGCACAGAAAAAGGAACAAAGCCCCCCAGCCAATTCCAAGGCCTGGCAGGTAGAAAAGAACCAATCTAGATAGCCCTCCTCGTCCTCTTTCTTTCTACTGGAGATCAAGACCAGCCCTCCACGGCTGAGCCAGAGCCCAAGCCAAAGCTTTCGCTACTCCATCTCNGACGGCAGGTGGCAGGGCTCAGGTACAGGCTGGAAGTAGTCCCTGGAGGGCTCTCACTTGCCCTGGGTTGGCTGAGAAATGCTATTTCCACTGAGGAGGCATGAGCCAGAGAAGAGGGAGCACCCTGGGATTAGACCAAGCAATGGGGCAGGCGCCCTGCTGACAGAAGGGAGCTAGCCTGGACAGCTGTAGTCAACACTCTTCCCATGCCACCACCAGCAGCAGGACAGNGGCCCAGTACTAACGGCATGGGAAGACAGTGCTGACACGTGGAAAAAAGCACGGTATGGCCCAACTCTGTTTCAGAGACAAGGAACTTCCTTTTCCCAGTCAATCTACCATTCCCTCTAACAAAGTCAATCCTGACTGGCTGATGCCGGAATGCCCACACTGCTACTGGGGGAGCTGAAGCAACGAGATGTCTATCACCTCATGTTGTTTCTGACTGTCCTCTCTGAGCCAGGCAACCACCATCTTGGGGAGTTCCGCTGTACCCCCTTGCAAAAGTGATTATCCCAGCTGGGTTGGTAGGCTGTGCACTCCCCCACAGAGGTGTGGGGAGGTCACAGGACCCTCACCTGAGCATCCAGTGGCTCTCTACCGCCTGCTGTATGCAATTCCTGGCCAACTGCACATGGCTTTGGGGAGAGGCTAGGGTAGAGAGGCTTGGGGAGGGGCTCCATCTATGTGACTACAGGAGAGGCATCATTCCTTCTGATGAGACCTTTATGTGGGGGCACCCACACTCCAATAAGTAACCCCTGACCTACGCTTGGTAAGGAAGCCGGATGAACTCATTGGTTCTCCAGAGTGAATGCTGGTAGAACTGTGCCTGGGTTTGTTGTGGGGACCTTAAGAGGAGGGTAGGTGTCGTTTATGTTTCTCCGGTAAGGAATTTTAGCAACGCTTCATTAGTATTGATTGGACTTGCCGGTAATGAACATAAGTTACTTTGACTTTTTAAATAATTTCCAGCAGTGCTGNAGATGAAACCCAGGGGGCCTCACATACGCTAAGCATACACTCCACGGCTGGGCTACCCTGGCCCTATGCTCAGTAACAACTACACACTAAGAGCAGAAATGGAAGGCTTTCTTGACCTACTTCCTGTCACAGCGTCTTCCCCAGGAACTAATCATCGTTGACAGTTGATGTCTCTTCCCCCAGACTTTCCCGCACAGGTACACACTGGCTTATAGAAGTATGCACACATTTCACACCAGTGATGGTCACTCCTTTTGTTCTTTTTTTAATCTTGTTTTGTTTGACACGGTCTTGTGAGGCCCAGACTGGCCTCCAACTTACCATACATCGGAAGCTGTTCTGGCATTCCTGATTCTCTGGCCTCCACCTCCCAGGTACTGGGAAGTTACTAGTTAATATTGGTAGGATTGAGTCACCTAGGAAACACACCTCTGGGCACGTTGAGGAAGGTTTTTCTAGAGGTTTCAATGTGTGCGGCACCATCCCAGGGGCCAGNGTTCTAGACCGAATAATAGGGAGAGATGGAGCTGTGCACNAGCATCCACTCATCTCTCTCTGCTTCCTGACTGCAGAGGCCATGTGACCAGCCACTTCACACTCCTGCCAGGAGCAGGACGGACTGTGCTCAAATAAATCCACCCTTCCTTAAGCTGTTTTTGTCAGAGCAACGAGAAGAGTAACGAATACAACAGCTTAAGGTGTTTACTCTACAGTGGGCCTGAACAGTCCACAGAGATCTAGGGCACAGTTTTACATGTTTAAAATGACTAGCTGNGCGTGGCGGAGCACTTGAGAGGCAGAGACAGGCAGATTTCTGTGAGTTTCAGGACANCCTGGTCTACAGAGTGAGACTCTGTCACAAACAAAATCAAATCAAATCATGAATGAATGAAACCAATTTTCTGGGGTCAGAACTCTTGGAACAGCTGTCCTGTGGCTCCCTCACAGACAGCCTGAAGTAACTACCTGTCACCACCTCCCTGCTTTCTTCANNGGCCAGGCTCTTGCCACACCTGGCTCCCCCTCTTTGTACTAACCAAGAAAGCTTGTGTCCAGCAGCTGAAGCGTGGCTACATCCCAGACCTGTTTGATACCAATGTTTGGTAAACTGAGGCTCACTTTCCCATTGTTCTGTGGTCGAAGCAGTAGAAACGTTCTCAAGTTCAAGGCCACCGCCAGGGCTACCTGTAGAAGAAAGGGCAAAAGCAGTAAGTCCGAGGGCAGTGGCTCATGGACCCACATCCATATGTTTCAGAGGTGCAGACAGGAGGATCTCTGGGGTTCACTGCCCATTTAGCCTCGCCTTTCCAGCAAGCTCTAAGACAATGAGAAGCCTGCCTCAAGATCTGAGGCAAACAGTGCCTCCTGAAGAATGGTACCCGAGGTTGTCTCCTAGCCTAAACACACACACACACACACACACACACACACACACAGATAAGAAACCATAAGGTAACAGTTGGAGTGGTGAATGGAAAAAAATGTAAGCTTTGGGCTCAGACCCACTCAGGCTCACTCCCAACGTTATGAAGGTATCAAGTGCCTGGTCAAGTCACCAATCCTAAGCCTCAGCTTCCCTACCTGTAAAACAGCAGGCTACAAAGCTGCACCCCTGGGCTAGCTCTCAGGATTAAATGACATAATACATGTGTCCAACACCGCCACCAGACCTTCTTTACAGTTCCTCCACAGTGGGATGCCCCCGAGTCCATTCCTNTGAGCTCTTTTCCCTCCACCAACACACATGTCCTAGGTAATTCCACTTAACCAGTCAGGTTTTATACGCCATCTCTCTGCTATCGTACCGAAGTCCTTTAGCAGTTTAAGGTTTGTCTTGCTGGAGAGATTCATTCAGTCTACCCCTCAAGTCTTTCTTTTACCTTCTTCAAATTCAGGGTCAGAGAGAAGTGGTACCTAGTCCTTCAGGGCTCTGGGGACTTTTTTTTTTACCTTGCCGTGGACCACAGCGTGTTCTCCATGGAGGATGATTTTCCCCGGAGCGGATACCAGCAGGACTTCTGATAACATGGCTCCTGAGACTCCTGAAAGGGAATGGCAGAGAGAGGAACAAAGGTTCCTAGATGTTCATTAGACACATCAGGAAGGTTGGGCTTGGTGGTGCACACCTTTGATCCCAGCCCTCGGGAGGCAGAGGCAGGTGGATCTCTGAGTTCGAGGCCAGCCTGGGCTACAGAGTGAGTTCCAGGTCAGCCAGAATCATGTAGAGAAACTGTCTCAATAAGAAAAAAGGAAGAAGAAGAAAGAAAGAAAAGAAAAATGCACATTATAACAATGGGAACTACCATCCGGCACTAATTGTGCACCAGGACAGTGCTGTGAGCCAGCCAGCTGGACCATGAAAAACATCTGGGTTCAGACCCCAGCCCTTCCACTCCCCAGTGATGTCACCTTACATAAACTGCGTGAAACTTACATGAATCTGTTTCCTACACATCAGATAGGGGCAACACTGGAAACTGATTCAAAGTTCTGGGAAGCAGCAGAGTCTGTCTGTCTGCCAAAAGAGCTGCTCGACTAGGTAACTCCTCAGCACTGGTTGGTTCTCGGTTCCTGCCTTTACTGCTATCACTACTGAAGGCCAAAACTGGCATGGCCTCAGAGTGCATGGCTCAGTAGTGGAGAGCTTGCCTACCATGAGGAAGGCCATATGTTTGATGGTGTGGAAAAGGGAGGTTTACATAAAATCTTGAAAAAGAAAGAATTCTCCCTGGACATCGAGACCACAACCAACCTGTCACAATCATAAACAAGGTGGCAGGGCTGACCTGTTACGCCCGGTGTTACGTATTTAAACAAGAACTTCTGCAAAGCAGAGTCTCACAGAGTGTTTTTGCTGGATTCACGGGCGCGTGCATTTTACATTGTTAGAACTAATGCAAAATCACCCGAGTTTAAGGCGTCACGGGAACTCCCTCACACTAACCACCCCACTACAGACTAAGTCACCGAGGCTCCCCGTTTCTTAGGGAACAGTCCGATCTGATGTCGCCGACCGCTCCGATCAAGGAACCTACGGCAGAGGAACGGGGCGCCTGGCCTGGGGTGTCGGGGGCCCCGGTCCTCACGCCGTCCAGCCCCGCAGCCCAGGCCTCTCACCTGCCACGGCCAGCGTCCAGGTATGCCGAAATCCCAGCAGCAGCTCCCTGTCTTCTCCATCCCGGAGCGCACGGCCCCACGGAGGCGGGCGCGTCTTCCCTCCAGCCAATCAGAGAGCTGGAGCTGAGGCTCCCTCTACGGATTGGGTGGAACATTGACCAATGGGAATTTCAAACATGCCGGAGGGTTTCTCCGCCTCACTCTTTTCGTAATCCAATGGGAAGCAAGTCCNGGGGAGTGCCCCGCCCTGGTGCGAGTGCCGCAGGCCAATGAGAAACGGCGATTGAGAGGTGGTGCGGCCAGCTGCGGGGCGGAGTCATCCCCCGGCCTGGACGGGTGCCTGGCCGGGTCAGGCCTGGACTCGTTGTCCCGCGCATGGCTGTGTGGGTCTTTGGGGGCCGTCTTGGCCTGCGCGGGCGTCTTGGCGCCTGCAGGCTGCTGTGTCTCAGTTCTCAGAGCCGCGGTCCTCAGGGAGAAGGAGACGGGGACAGGTGAGTGTCAGGCTTGGACGGTGATTCCAACACTTGGGGGAGACGGGGGCGGGATAGCTGTATTGGCTCCGTGGGTACGTCACACTGATGTCGCGCTCTGTGGTCTGACGTCACTGGGTAGCACGGCGTCNGAGGCCAGGATGTCTTGGCACAAATTCTAACTTAGTCCGGCTGTAGTCAGACAGGGTACGGCATGTCCATGTGGGCCAGCAGGGCCCCCTATTCGGATTTTGTCCAGTCTCCAAAGCGGTTTATTGGGATTGGGATTAGGATTAGGACACCAGGCATCATCTAAGGAAGACACGGTAGCACTTTGAAACTTTGAAAGGACTTCCAGGACCTTAGAACCTGCAGACTGCCCTGAACTTATAATNAGTGTTTCCTGTCCAGTCGTCTGACTTTTGAATAACCTTGTGAGGTCACATTTTAATTGTAAATGTTTAAGTTATGCACTGCTATCTGAAAATGTCAGTCTCTTGAGGAAGGAGAGCAAGAACTGGGGATGTGGCCCAGTGGTAGAATGTTTGTCTGTCATGTCCAAAGGCCAGAATCCAATTGCAGGCCTCCACAAAAATAAAAAACAAACTTAAAAAGTGAAAATACCGTTTTCAAATTCCATTTTGGCAGTGTTTTCATTTTTGTGTGATGCTTGAAACCTTAAGAAATGTCAGTGNCCTAGTTTTCTTTCCCCAAGAAGCCCTAACCTTGTGATAGAGGGTTGGAGTTAGGGTCGACTATAGGCAAGAGTTTGTGAAGAGTAGTGGTCCAGGTCAGCCTTACAGTAGAACAGTCTTGGGCATGGATCCCAGCCCTGTCCCTTCCTGGAGACCTAGGGAGGTGAATCTTTGTGGGCTACAGTTTTCCTCAACAGAGAAGTGAATGTAGTAGTTACTAACTTTGGGAGAAGCTGAAGGGTAATTCCAGAAGCTAGTGGCTTTAGCCCACTATGGAGCTAGGGCTATATGGAGTGGTCGGTTAGTTCCTCCAGCAAGTGTTTGTCAAGCACTTCATTGAGCAGTGCACTATAGCAGCTGCAGTACAGGGAGAGACACGGACACGAAGCTGAGCTTGCCCACCTGGGACTTTGTCTAGGAGGGATGGCAAGGGAAATGGTAGACAAGAGATTGCCATCTAGAAGTGGGATAAATGCTACCACTGAGGTCGCAGGCAGCAAGCTGGGCTCCACTCACCGGGATGCACTCTGTAAGCCATTCCCACTTACCGTGTCTTGATGTCTGTTTCTCATTAGGTTACAGTCATCCTCGAAGGCACCCAAGCTCCCCAAGATTTACACCAGAACAGGAGACAAAGGTAGGGTGAGGACAGGTGAGAAATGCAAGGAGACATATCGCAGGCATCAGTTTAAAGTTCTCCTGGTCTCATTGTAGCCCATGGACAGATCTGAATATACATCATACATATGAAATGACATGAAAAGTGCACAAATCATTATTAAGTGTTCAAAACAAGTTGTGAAGAAGCTGGGAATAGTACACGCTTGTAATCTCAGCACTCGGGAGGCTGAAGTAGGAGAGCCACAAGTTCAAGACCAGCTAGGGTGACATATCAGGCTCCAGGCCAGCCTAGGCTACATAATGAAACCCTATCTTGAACTAAAGGAAAGACAAGTTGTGGGACTGGAAGTGTAGCTCAGTGATCGAGTGCTTGGCTATTATTCTGGAGGCCCTAGGTTCAACCCCAGAACTGCAAAACAAGATAAACAAATAAAAACAGTGTGGCACAACCTAAGAACCCTGGTCATGGGTGGGAGAGATGGCTCAGTGCTTAAGAGCCTGTACTCCTGCAGAAGGCTCACATTTGGTTCCCAGCACCCACACTGGGTGGCTCCCACCTTCCTAGAACTTCAGGTCTAGAGGGATCCAGTGTCTCTGACCTCTGGGCACCTGCACGCATGTACACATGCACACACAATTAAAATAAATTAAAAACATTTTGAAAGAACTTTTAGTCCATTTGGATTAGAAGTGTGTAATGGTAGGCATGGTGACTCAGGAGGCAGAGGCAGGAGGATCACTATAAGGTTAAGGCCAGCCTGGGCTACATATCGAGACCTTGTCGCTAAGGAAAAGGAAAAAAAAATTACGTATGTATAGTATATATATGCATATATGTTTGTGTGTATATGTGTGTGTGTACATTGGTATGCCTGGGCTACATGGCAAGTTTAGGCCAGCCTGTGCTACATAGTGAGACCTTGTCTCTAAAGAACAGAAAAAAAAAGTGTGTGGGGGGGGCGGGGGTATGGCTCAGGTATCTCTTTGGATTTTGGGGGTTTTTTTATTATAACTTTTTTTTTTTGGTGTGTATGTGTTATGTGTGCGCATGTGCCTGTATCACAATGCTTTTGAGGTCAGAGAACAACTTTCAGAGGTTGGTTCTTTCTTCCCGAGGATTAAACTCAGGTCATCAGGCTTGGCAGCAAGCCCTTTTACCAGCTGAGCCATCTCACCATCCTGAAATATTTTATCTTTGACTAGTAGCCAGGAGAGAGATTGTGAGAGAGAGAAATACACAAAAATTCACATATTTTTCTTCTATTATTTTTTCATAACAAACAATTTATTAATTCAATATTTTAATAAATACTGGGTGTATTATAACAGGGAAATAGACCACTATGGTACCATTTTCTGTAANGTAAGACCATGCAGATCATTAATAGCAATTGTGCTTGAGGAATATCCTTCATACCAGAGTATATAAATGCATAGGATCTGAGCTGTATGTAAACAAAAAGTCAGAAGGGTAAATGTTTTGTCACGTGTATGTTACTGTAATGATAGAAAAGAAACCATGCCTAGGGGTGACAGATGGTAGATGGTGGTGTCAGTGCTTTCCACCAGAAAGGTCCAGGGACAATCTCCAGCCAGTCACAGATGGGGGCCCTTGGCTCACTAAGGCCCAGCAGTGGAATTCTGCAGTAGCTGCTGGACAGGACTTTTCATAGGGTGAAGTTCATGCTGACACAAGGGCGGATCCAAGGAAGGGGCGGAGCCAGGAAGGGGCGGAGCCAAGGAAGTGGAGCTTTGTTATGTGGTTGGGAAGCAGGCCTACTTCTGTAATTGAAGAGACTTCATGATTTTTCTTAGAAGGTGAGAGAGACAGGGAGGTGCCGGGACTGTGACAAAGATGCATCAGCCATTCTCATTAGCCAGGAGAGTTGATGCTTGGTCGTCTTTATGTGACTTGCTCAGGCACGATTCTTTTGATTTGTTGAGGTTGGTTTATCACAGCTACGAGGTGGATCTCTGTGGTGCTCTGTGGGGTCATTCATGCTTAACAACAATGCAGTGAACTGTCTGAGTGGCTAGCCAGCACCAAAGCCACGCTGATGGTGCCAGGCAGGAGCTGTGACCTAGGCTGAGGTCCAGACATGAACGACTGAGAGAGAGGGTGATACCTCAGGCGCTTTACTTCTTAAACAAGAGGCTTCATTTGTGGCTCCTAGTCTAAACTAAAAGCCAGGGAAGCAAAGGAGACACCTTTGGTGGTAGTGACCAAAAGGATACTTCATCACATGGTGCATAGACATACATGCTGATAAAACACCCATATACATGAAATTAAATAAATATTTTAAGTGTATCAGGAAAAAAAATCTGTTTTTTATAAGATTCATTTTTTTGGCGGGGTGGTGGTGGCACTCGCCTTTAATCCCAGCACTCAGGAGGCAGAGGTAGGCGGATCTCTGTGAGTTCGAGGCCAGCCTTGCCTGCAGAGCAAGTTCCAGGACAGCTACGACCATTACACAGAGAAACTCTGTCTTGAAAAACCAAAAGAAAAAGTCTACATGTATGTATGTGTACCATGTGCATGCCTGCTGCCTGAGAAGGCCAGAAGAAAGCATTAGATCCTGGAACTAGAGTTACAGATGGTTGGGAACCACCACATGAGTGCTGGGGCTCAAATCTGGGTCCTCTGCAAGAGTAGCAAGTGTTCTTAACCACTGAACCATCCCTCTAGCTCCTACCCCCCCCCCAGACAACCCCCAAATCTTCATGTGCTAAATATCTTCCCCAGGGTTTTCCAGTACCTTCACAGGAGAACGGAGACCTAAAGATGACCAAGTATTTGAGGCTGTGGGAACTACAGATGAATTAAGTTCGGCTATTGGGTAAGAGGGGCAAGGATGGGCCTTGATGTGAAGTTAGCCTGGGGCATCGGTGACTGTCATCACTGTGATGTTCTCCTGAGTGCTGGAGGGCCTTGAAGATTGCCTGGACGGATCTGTACAAGCTGTTAGCACAAGCTGGTCAGCTCCATGGGGCTACAGGCTATAGGTGTGTTCCTCTGTCAAAACAGGGAGTGACTTTCTTCTCACCATCCCTAGTTCTGTCGCTTTGAGCACACATGAGCCATCAGGAGACAGGCAGTGAGGGAAAGAGGTGAGCTCAGGTGATCTGTAGTACATCAGATGTGGCCTCCTTGCAAATGTGGATTTTAAAGTGGGCCAAAGGCTTACTCAATGATTACCGTCCGCTCCCAACCCCAGCTGCTTATCCCACTGAAGGATTATTTCCCACCCTCCCTTCAAGACATTGCGTGCTCACTGTACCTCTGCCGAGTATGATGAGACACCCGTCTGGGGTGGTACAGGTCCTGGTGAGGCTCCTGCCGGCTCCTGAAGCTTGCTGTGTGACTTCTCATTCCCATTGCACTGGTCAGAACCAGTCACATCCTGACACTGTGGGGTGGAAAAGGCCAAATGCATGAGGATGACCACGTGGGTGGCTATGCCCAGCCACACTGAGGGTGTGAATACTGACAGGCCTGAGTGGTCCCTGTCAAGAGCCTGCCTGGCCCTGTGGTCATAGACATGTGGGAATCAGGAAGATCTGTGTTCAAATTCTGCATCAGCGCTTACTAGCTGTGTGACTTCAGGTCAAACCAGACACCCTTGTTCTGAACCTCAGTTTCCTGTTCTGTGAAATGGTCATGGTAGCACTTTCCCTCTGTTCTTATTAATTAATTCAATAAATCTGCATCTACCCCAGGACTGTACTTAATGTAAGCAATAGTACTGTTTACACTTATCCTATCATTGTTCATTGCCCCGGTAACTTCTAGGCTCATGGCCAGGTGCCAGGAGTGTATGGACAGTGATGACAAGGGTGTGTCCCAGCCAGCACAGCCTTTCCTTGTCACTCAGAGGGAGACAGACTACTGTGTCTGCTCCCTGCAGTAGGATTGGACTACTTGTGTGCATGCGTGCCTGTGTGTGTGCACGCTCTGTTCTGATTGGAAGATGGTTGTTTGCTGTTCACCCTGCTGGTTCTTTACCTGCCCTCTTGGCTTCTCTGCCTGGGCGCTAGACCAGAGGACCTGCCAGTCCTACACCCGATGTCCTCGTCTCCTGGCTTCCACAAGGGTCCAGTGATGGGAGGCAGCAGTGGGCACTGGGAGAGAAGAAGTGTGTGGAGGACAAGCTGGGAGCATGGACAGACTTCGCCAGCTGTGCACAGCCCTGGCAGACCTCCCCCTGCTGTGCAGATCCTGCTGGTGACCTCTGAGTTCTGCGTGCACCCGTGTCCTCTCCTTGCCTCTCCAGGCTTCTGCCACTGTTTACCNTCAGTGGTCAGTTCTTGTATCTGTGCTCGCATCCCTGAGAATTGTCCCTTTGAGATTCTCTCTGCCAGAAATCCTTCCAGTGTGTGTCACCATCTGTTCCCTGCCAGGCCTCGCCGGGTTCAAGAGGAGAGTGTAGTGTTTTTGACCTATGTCTGGGAAGTTATTTCTTCTTCTATCCTGCTTTACCAAGGAACTCCTATTCATCCTTCAAAGCCCCACCTTTTTCCTCTTCACTTCCTTGTCAAGGACAGGTCATGCTTCCCCCATTCTTAACTTTGGCACTATGGTGCATAGCACACGTCTCTATCTCCTGCCGGACAGACCCCAGGTCACCTGCTCCCTACTGTATCAACAGGGCCAGCTTGAGCAAGGGCAGAAAGGACAGCTGCCTGGGGACAATGAATATAATAACAGCACTTTAGGAAGCAGATACCCCTGTCCACAGAGTGTTCTCTTTGTCAACAAGAAAGACTGCCATGGCCGTTGTAGGTAGTGTTATCCTCTGGCCCCACAGCATTCTGTTAGGGGCTGATTTTCCCTTCTCCTCCTAGGTTTGCCATGGAGTTGATCACAGAAAAAGGCCACACATTTGCCAAAGAACTTGAGAAAGTAAGTAACATCATTTCAGCCCACACTGGGACTTTTTGTCCCTGTGGCATGGGGTGTCACTGGCTTCATCCTCTGCCTCTTTGNGTCACAGTAACTAATTACCCCTGAGAACCGCTCTGTCCTCATTTCTGAAATCAGGACACATAATCCTCTGTGAAGTGAGGGGCAGTGTGTGNTGGGAGGCTCTGCTTTCCAGGGAGTGGTCAGCAATATTGAANGATATCTGCGCTTGGCACAGCTGGTGGCGGGAAGGCTGCTGGTGCCAATGCCCTGCATTACACAGGACAGCCCTGACAAAGAACAACCCAGTGCCAGTGGCCGCAGCCCATGCTGAAGAGCCACACTCTCNGGAGCCCAGCTGGAGGTCTCAGCCAGGCGGAGCTGTCCTGTTAGTGTTGCTGTTGAGTTCCAATAGGGACCTGCCAGCCAGGGCAGCAGCACATCGCTCTAGACCACCTTTGGGGTGCTGTGGTCTTCCAAGCATCACTGTAGTCTGCTTGGGGCCTACATGGCTCCCAGGAGCAGACTGGAGTCCTTCCTGAGTCTTCCTGTCCTGCTGACCACTGCCCTCCACATCCTGTCCTTCACCATTTAGGTGGCACTGGCACCTTCAGTCTCTTGGTCCAGAGCTGTCAGTGTAGAGAAAGAAGGCCACCTGGTGCAGGTGTGTGGGGGCCAGAGATCAGGCCAAGAAGGTGCCTCTTGGCCAGTACTTAGCAAACCGTTTCCTCCCTCAAACTCCTCTTAGGANGCCTCATGGTACTTAGTTGGGACAGTTGGCCTTTGGATGTGAATTCAGAAGGTCTGTTAGCTCCTCATAGCTGTGTGCACGCTCAGTGGCCCCTCTGCACATGCAATAGTGCAGTGCAATTGTACGATTTCCACCCAGCCTGCCACCTTTCTTCTCTCCTCTTGTTCCCCAGATCCAGTGCACGCTGCAGGACGTCGGCTCCGCCCTGGCCACTCCACGTTCCTCAGCCAGGGAGGCTCACCTAAGTAATTCCCAGCCTTGCTCAGGGAGTTCTCAGGGTCCTGGGGTAGGGCCTGCCCCTGAGTGTAGCCCACTGGGAGTCTAGGTCCCAGGACTCTCTGGCAGGGCAGACAACTTGTTCTCTGCCTTGGGAAAGAAGTTAGCCTCAGAGCTGTTGGGAACTATTGGCAAGATACCTACACAGAAGGGATGTGGTGTTTCCCGGATGGACTAGTAGCATGCTTACAGGAGTGGCCTTTCTACCCCTTGACTCCTCAGAACACACGGCCTTTGAGGAAGGGCCTATCACGGAGCTGGAGCGGTGGATTGACAGGTACTCCAGCCAGCTGCCCCCGCTCACGGCTTTCATTCTGCCTGTAAGTATTGGGGGGCTCAGCCTAGGGTGGCCAGGGAGGGTGTGGTGACAGAAACACATGGGCTGGCCATTAGTCCAACTTTGGCTTTTACCACAGCCAAGCCGCCCCCAGCCCCCCAGCCCCTTTCCTGCCTACTTGAGGGCGGCCCCGGGGTGTGTCTGGTAGTGCTCTGGGAGGCAGAAGACTGTGTGGAGCAGCGCTGGCCAATGCTCACTTTCTCTTTCAGTCTGGAGGCAAGAGCAGCTCGGCCCTGCACTTCTGCCGGGCTGTGTGCCGCAGAGCTGAGCGACGGTAAGGGTCCCAGAGGCCGATGCAGGACCGTCATCATTATCCGTGCCACCCGATCCTTCCCTAGGTGTCTTCATCATGTTGTGTCCTGAGTCCCATCTCGCAGAGGGGACTGTGATAGGTGACCACATACTGCTCAAAGGCCAAGCAGAGTTTTCCCTCGTGAGATTCACAAGAAGCCAGTGATACATTCCAGGCTATGGGATGAGGGCGGGGGAGAATAACATGAAAGGACCCTGCCAGAAGTGGACAGAAAGGACCGTAGGGGCCCTGTGGTTAGGGAGAACCCAGGTAGAAGCTGTCTACAATCCGGCCATCTACTGCCCTTGCCTCATCTCCGAACTCAAGAGTGTTCACAGTCAAGGGGTTCCTTACAGTGCCCCACTTCCCAGGAGTCAAGAGCAGCTTAGTTAGATTCTGTGGCCAGGGTTACCCTCTACATCACAAGAGTTTTGTCCATCACAGAAGGCTCTTAGACCCGAACATTCCCAGATGCATCCTGGGTAACAAAAAAAGCTTGGGCCTCAAAAGAAAACTAGTCATTTGTACAAAGTCTCTCGTCTCAGTGGGGCTTACAGCAGTGAGCAGTGGAGTAGCCCACAGGCTCAACACAAGACTGAGCCAGTGTTTCGTCCTCAGTGTGGCAGACAGGCCCCTGAGCCAGGAGTGACCCACCNGGATGCTCCAGAGCAGATGGATACCTAGGTGAAGAAACCATGCTGAGTTTCTAGGGTGCCTACAGGCCCGCCTAGACAGACTTCTGGGTCATTGGCCAAGTATATCATTTTGGATAGGGCCCAAACCCCCCAGGCTGACTGAGGGGAGAGTACCAGCAGGGATAGGNAGTGCAGGGGTCGAGGTGGGGTGTAATCACACCATGGTGTCCATCCAGNAGGCACACTGTCGCAAGTGTATGCACAGACTAGCATNGAACCCCCAGGCATTTAGAATTACAACTTAGACCTAGTAGCTCCTTGGGGATTAAGGGCCAGATAAACCCTCCTTTGAAGACTAGAGGCTAACAGCCCTGCCCACGCAGGAGCCCAGACCACACTTGTTGGCACAAAGGCCAGCAGGCTGGGCTGTTAGCCAGCCTACCCTCAATTTACGTGCTGTGCCTCCTCCTTCACTGGCCAGGCCATGTTGTGTTATGTCCAAGGTAGGGGAGTCGACTGAGGTTGGTGGTGGGTTTTTGTATCTGGTTCGTAGTTGTCGGGATTAGTTTGAGAGGTGAGGTCAAGTGGTAATATGTGTCCCAGGCTCCTGTGTGTTGAGCCTGGCTGTGTAACCTGACTGTGTCCTCTCTTTACAGTGTGGTTCCTCTTGTCCAAATGGGAGAAACGGATGCCAACGTGGCGAAGTTCTTAAACAGGTGCTTAAGTGGAGTACGGTGGCTTTCTCTGAACCACCAGGCACGTTGGTGGGCCACAGCAGTGCAGTGGGCCCTCAGAGCATCCAGGACTAAGGCCCTACGCCCCTGCCTCCCTCCCTTCCTCCTTCCTTCCCTCCCTCAGAATGTATGTTTCGGAGTGTCTGTTTGCAGGGCAGCCCTGCCCCACTCTGTGAGGTACGCCTCTGGTTAGGAAATGCCTGTAAGGGCCAGCAAGGACAAACCTAAGTGAAACGAGCCGGGTGGTCTCAGGGTCTGTTCATGGAGACTGATGCCCAGAGCCTTGATGGTGTCCACCAGGAAGACTGTCCAGCCAGCGTCTCTTCCTGAAACACCCCAGGTGGCCCACAGTCATGGCAAGCTCAGGCCCCAGCGCCATGAGCTAGGCTAATCCAGCAGTACCCTGCCCTGTGCTCAGCCTCTGCACCACAGCTATGCCTCTGGTTTCTACTGCAGCCTGGGAGCCAGTGGAGGGCTTAGGGTAAGGGGGGGCGCTGCCCCCCAGCAGATGCCTAGCTATGCAGAAAGTAACCTCATAACACCTGGCTATGGGATGTCCCGTGTTACCCCCCAGGATATAGACTGGCTTGGTTCCCCACAGGCTTCCTTACTCCTGGGTGGGATGTCACCCAGACCAAGTGAGAGACAGCTCCTTTTTAACTCGGAAGCAGCAACCCCGAAGAGACCCGTTGGACCTGCAGTGTCATCCCCTCCCTGCAGGTTCCCGGAAGTCACCAAGAGAGTAGCATATTGCGCCGGGCGGTGGTGGCGCACGCCTGTAATCCCAGCACTTGGGAGGCAGAGGCAG